>RJWJ010021932.1:14140-27485 GCA_004363605.1 Indri indri | reverse complement strand
TGGGAGGCCTAGGCGGGTGGATCGTTTGAGCTCAGGAGTTCGAGACCAGCCTGAGCAAGAGCAAGACCCCGTCTCTACTAAAATTAGAAAGAAATTAATCGGACAACTAAAAATATATAGAAAAATTAGCTGGGCATGGTGGCGCATGCCTGTAGTCCCAGCTACTCGGGAGGCTGAGGCAGAAGGATCACTTGAGCCCAGGAGTTTGAGGTTGCTGTGAGTTAGGCTGATGCCACGGCACTCTAGCCCGGGCAAAAGAGTGAGACTCTGTCTCAAAAAAAAAAAAAAAAAAAAAAAAAAAAAAAAAAAAAAAAAAAAAAAAAAAAAAAAAAAAAAAAAAAGAACATAGACAGTCAATAAATAAATGGGCAAAGATTTTAACAAATAATTCATCAAAGAAAATATATAAAAGGCAAGAAAGCACATGAAAAGATGCTCAAAATCATTAGTCATTAGGGAAATGTAAATGAAAACTGAAATGAGATACCACTACACTCCTCTGAGAATGGCTGAAATTAAAAGGACTGACCATACCAAGCGTAGGCTAGATTGTGGAAGGTAGAACTCTCATACACTGCTGGTGGGAATGAAAAATGGTATGACCACTTTGGAAAACAGTCTGGCAATTTCTCACAATGTTAGTCTTATATTTACCATATTATCTAGCCATTGATTTTACTCCTAAGTATTTATCCTAGAGAAAGAAAGTATATGTCCATGAGGAGACATATACAAATATTCACAGCAGCTTTTATTTTTAAAAAAGACTCAAATTGGAAACAACTACAATTTCCATTAAAAGGTCAGTAGATACGCCTGTAATCCTAGCACTCTGGGAGGCCAAGGCGGGCGGATCGTTCTGAGCTCAGGAGTTCGAGACCTGAGCAAGAGCGAGACCCCGTTCTACCAAAAATAGAAAGAAATTAATCAGACAGCTAAAAATATATATAGAAAAAAATTAGCTGGGCATGGTGGCACATGCCTGTAGTCCCAGCTACTCGGGAGGCTGAGACAGTAGGATTGCTCGAGCCCAGGAGTTTGAGGTTGCTGTGAGCTAGGCTGATGCCACGGCACTCACCCAAGGCAAGAGCGTGAGACTCTGTCTCAAAAAAAAAAAAAAAGTGAGTAGATAAAACAAAATGTAGTATATCCATACAATGAAATTTTACTAAGTCATAAAGAGGGAACTATTCATATACATAAACCTATGGATAAATGTAAAAATAGTTAGATCAAATGAAAGAAGTTAGACAAAAAAGAATGCACAACATATGATTCCATTCACATAAAATGATGAGAAACAAAAACTAATCCATAGTGACAAAAGATCAGTGATTGGCTGGGAATGGGACAGGGAAGCTGGAGACAGGTAGGTGGAGAGAATTACAAAGGGGCAATGGGAAGCTTTCCGAGGTGATGAATATGTTCATTATCTTGACTGTAATATTGGATTCACCAGAGAATATGTATATTAAAACTTATTAAACCATATATTTTAAATATGTACAGTATATTATATGTCAATAAGGCTCAAAGAAGTATTCAAAATACATTTGTATAATCATAAGTCTTTGATGTAATTAAATAAATCAGCCGGCCGGGCACAGTGGCTCATGCCTGTAATCCTAGCACTCTGGGAGGCTGAGGAGGGTGGATTGTTTGAGCTCAGGAGTTCGAGACCAGCCTGAGCAAGAGCAAGATCCCATCTCTATTAAAAATAGAAAAAAAATAGCTGGACAACTAAAAATATGTATAGAAAAAATTAGCTGGGCATGGTGGCGCATGCCTATAGTCCCAGCTACTCGGGAGGCTAAGGCAGGAGGATCGCTTGAGCCCAGGAGTTTGAGGTTGCTGTGAGCTAGGCTGACGCCACGGCACTCTAGCCCAGGCAACAGAGTGAGACTCTGTCGCAAAAATAAACAAATAAATAAATCAGCCAAGAGTTCCACTATTATGCTCTTACTGTATATTAACAGATCCACACTATGTCTTATCAAATGGTTCTATACTACATATAACCACAATAATCATTTACAATGTCTAAATATTTCAGAAAACTGGATGTCTATATCCTTTTGAAGTATAAAAATAAAAATATTATGTTCTAGGAAAATAATCATCATGATACTTAAGAGTAACTGGTTATTTTAGGGAACATAGCTTATTATCATTACAAAAGGGCAAACTCTAAGGAAATTCTTATTTTTGAAAATATTAAATTCTAGTAACTAACATTTTTAACTAACACTTGCAAAATTTCTGTCTTAAAAATTTTATTATAGAATGTAAAAAACCATGGTCACCAGGAAAGAATTTATATTACAATCTCAAATTGCTAGGAAGAGCTAAGAACTGCATATTTCCACACCCATGTGAGAGATACACGGGAATCATCCATTATTATTTACACAGGCAGAAAGTACATGTAATTTTATTATAAATGCATGTTAAATATCAAGTTCCTTCCCCCAAATGGACTGTTCAGTGCTTTGTGACAAAGTAATACATCTCTAAGATGGACCTCAAAGGCTCCTACAAAGCACGTAGCTGCTGATAAGGGATGAAATTCCATCTGCTAAACCTCTTCTCCAATGATGAGATCTAAGTAGCTTCTCTACTTTTAGGCTACGTTATAAACATAGAAACTATTCCACAACATACTTCTGTTCAGATCTATGAACTCACTTGAGCCAGATGTCATATCCCACCAGGGATGGAAGTATTCGGGTCTCCTGAGGACTGACTTGTGCCCTTCAAATCTGGAGTAGAAGCTTCAGCAGCCACCACGACCCAGATCCTCAGAACTGCCTCCTTCTGTCATGGATGATATGAGCTAAGTCACCTGTATTAAAAGCTACACAGGGAGATAGAATCCAGCAATCAGCATGCTTTGTTGGAGTAACTATGTGCCCAGCACTGTGCTAGCTAAACACTGGGTTAGTAACCAAAAACACTGATACAACTGGGTAGTGATTGTAACAACCAGAAGGTACAAAGGGTTTCTCACCAGGGCCTTTTTCTTCTTTCCTCGTGTATCCCCTAACACTAAACTTGAAAAGGAATAAGAAATGGAGCAAATTCATACAGACATTCATGATCCCACAATAACCACAGGGCTATGGGCTTGCAAAGGCGGTGTCACTGAAGGTTCCAGCAATCCTGTGGTGAGCATTCTCATCCCCATTTTACAGAGGGGAAAGCTGGGCTCAGAGATAGTCTTTACCTCATTCTCCTGCGCCCTGCCTCTGCATAGAAAGTAGCTCCAGGACACTCTGGAGCAGGACACCACCCTCACGTCTCTTTGCCTCAGAAAACAGCGGAGCACCGAATCCCAAAGCGGGAACGAGGAGACTTGGATCTGGAATCCCTTTGTCTCCTCACGCCCCAGGGAGGTTCAGCCCCCACTGCGGGGCACCGCACCCTCAGCTGAGTCCCAAATACCTGAAGGCGGGACCCTGCGGTTCTCACCGGGCCACGTGAGTCTCCATTAAAAAGTCGTCTTGGTAGCCGCGGTCGCTGTAATGACGTCAGGTTACTATGGTAACTGCGATGCGCAGGCTTGTTCTCCACACCGGAAATGCCTCCAAACAGCCCTCTGTCCCGCTGCCTTTCCCTGAAAGAAAAACACCTTGACTCCTTAGGCTACCAGTGCAACCACCTGATAAAATACGCCTATTAGAGGAACTAGGCTGGGAAGCAAGTGGTATTTTGCCCAGGTTGTGGGGGCAAAGCATGTCCCTGTGGTCAGGAATTGTGTTTGCATTAAAAATGACAGCAGAGGAGTATCATCAGTACACAGACCCAGGGAGGTGTCCTGGGGCTCCTGGAGATGAGCTAGCCCTCTGAGGGTGAACGTGTAAGACTCACACACCATGGTAAGTGGTTAGCCACTTTGGCAGAAAACTAAGAGACTGCCCATAATCATGTGAGTGCATGATCTAGAAATATTTTTAAAAAGTCATTTAAGGAATCTCAGTGTTATTTCAAGGAATCAGGACTAGAATACTGTACTTATTTAGTTGGCAGAAACTTACTCATTTAAATGATATTCAATTGATATGATGATTTAACGATGGGGCCGGGTCCCCTGGAGAACCTATCATAAGTCAAAAATATTGTGATTCGAAAATGCGTTTAATACCCAGATAAACCCATCATAAAGTCGAAAAATCTTAACTTGAGCCATCGTGAGTCGGGGGCCATCTGTAATGGGTTATCCTGGGAAATTCTTATCCTCCATTCCTGATATTTTCTTCTGCGTGGAAGGGCATCCATAACCAAAACAATTCCAACCTCTCTGTACAACTCGCTCCTCCATCACAGGAATTACTTACCTGACTATTGAGTTTGAAAGGAGAACAGGGGTTGCACAGCCCAGGCTTTTTCCCTTTAAACTTCTTGGCATAAAAGAAATAAGTTCTAATGTTTATAGCAGAGTAGGGTGACTATAGCTAACAACAACTTATTGTATTATATATTTCAAAACAGCTGGAAGAGAGGGCTTGAAATGCTCCCAACATATAAAAATGATAAATACTCAAGCTAATGGGTACCCCAAATACCCTGACTTGATCATTACACATTCTATGCATGTAACAAAATATCACATGTATCCCATAAATATGTACAAATATTAAATATCAATAAAATTTTTCAAAACTCTAGGTTGCAATCTTTTCTTAGCCAAGCATGTGTTCTGCTCTTCCCCCAGGAGTGGGTCTTATAATAGGCCCACGGCTATTCTTCCGTTTTCTGGGTCTCATTGGCTCCCCAACTATTTCTATGGTCTTGCGTTTGCTTGGGTCTTTAAGGTGCCTCCAAAATACACCCCTGCTCCAAGTCTGAGCTTGAAACCAACTAAAATTCTGACAAAAGTATAAGGAGAACAATATGTTGACTTTTATTCCTTATAAAGCTGATATTGGAGAATGTGACTTAGATTTGTTGGCAAGTGGGTGTCCTATTAATGAACTGCAGAATGGGACAGACTTATCCACCCAGCAGTGCTGCATTGGGACAGTCACAAATGTCCAGGACTGTGAGGCATATCCGATCCGCTGTATGCTGAAGGAATCTTGTCTAGATGTGCTCAAGGAAAGTGGCTTTCTTGCCAAAGGCTATTCCTGTAGCAGGAGAAAATGTTCCAGGATGCCTTCTTTGAAGAACATTTCTCAAAGGGAATAAATGCCTCTCATTGTGATTGTGATTGTGATTGGTGTGACATACTCACCAAGCAAACTTCTGAGGATATGGCTCACGGGGCCATTTGTAGCAACACTCTCTTACTCCCTTAATAAACATGATTACAGTGGAGGCTCATCTTACGGAAAGGAATTGGAATTAATATTTAAATTCCAAGAGTAGGGTGAAAATCATATGTCACAATTTTATTTTATCTAAAAAATAACTTAATGAAAATAATTTTAAAATCATGCATCTTGTTATGAGAAGAACATAACTGGTATATCAGTGTTATTCTGTAATTCCAATTTGGTATCTTGAAATTAAATAAATCAGCCAGTGAAGAGACAAATATATCTATGCATGTACGTGTATTTCAACATGCATAGAAAAAAAGTATGCCAAGTACAGACCAAAATGATAGTAATGATTACCTTTAGGCAGTGGGATGGGGGAATGTTGGTCAGGAAAGAGACTTTCACTTTGTCTACCTGTGGGACATTTTAAACCACATATAAATTATTTATATTTGTAATCTGTTACAAATCAGTATGTGTGGAAGATACTCTGATAAGCAGTAAAGGCACAGAGGAGAATAAAATCGTATTAAATACATACGTAAAACATATTTGTCTAACTCTTTGTTTTATTAAAATTAATTTAGGAATGACAAATAGCTCCATATGGCATAGGATCTAAAAATGCAAAAAAAATCACATTCAGTGGGATACAGCTAAAAATTTAAATAAATGTGGTCTATGTTCCTTCTGAATTATAGTTCATTAAGGGAAAACCTTACACTCTGGCAAATAATAATATCTTTTAAAGAATATCAGAATGGTCAGGAACTGTGGCTGGGTATGATTATAATAGCAAAAGTGTCATGAGCAGAAGGAGAATTTCTAGGTGAGCTTGCTTTGAGCTTTTTTCAGACCCATACCAGTGGGGCCATGTGCCTCAGTGACCTTTGTCCTCTCTTAGTAGGGCCTATAGCCTGACCTGAACTCCATTAGGGATCAACTGTCTCTCAACCCTCTTCACCTCAGGCAACACACTTGCTCAAGTAGAGGAATTAGGAGAGTCCCACCAGCCAGCCCCAAGTTCTGTCATATGTCTTCATCACCACTGTCACCAGCCCAATATTGGTTTTCCATAGTAAAAAGCATAGACTTCTGTCACTACGGCAGCCTCCATCCACAGGGCTGCTCCTCATGGCTGTTCTGCTCTGTTCAAATCTGAGGGTGGCATTTTTACCTTCAGAATCCAACACCTTCCAGGCTGCCAAAAGCAAGGGATCACATGTATTTGCAAACTCTACAGTGCCTTGCCAGAGCTCAGCAGGTAAAATGCAAACTCTGGACTATAGCCAACAGGCCCCGTGCACTTTGCCCGCTACCTTCCTCACTACCCTCATCTGAGCCACTCCCCCTCTCACACTCACTCTGTTGCAGTGGCCTCCCTCCATCCCAAATGGGCCAAGCTACTTTCCACCTCAGGCCCTTTGTACATGCTACTGCCTCTGCCTGGAAGTCTCTCCCACCCTAGCTTTCTCCTGTTCACACTTTGGGTTGCCACTAAAGGTAATTTCTTAGAGGGGAGAAATTTCCTTTAAATGTGCCCCCCTCCCATCTAAATTAGATCCCCAATGCTGTTCTCTGGGATGTTGGACTTTGCTCTATAAATGCCACATGAGCAAAAGTGCTTGACAAAAAGGGAGAAATGCAAGTAATGCAGCAGTACAGTGGCTGGAACATAGTATTGATAAATACTCAATTCAGGTATGAGACTCCCATTGACATGGCTCCCCAGTGTAGTTCTCTTTGGTAGCTCAGGAGAGGAGAAAGGAAATGACTCACCCAAGATCCTGTCAGCAGTGAGGGCTCGGGCACTGAGATTCAGGCAGAGCTCCTGATTCTTGTTCTAGTGTCCCTCCCTGCAGACCAATGGTCACCCAATTCCTTGTCTTTCCTGGAGCTCCAAGAAGATCCCTGACTCTCAAGTCACTGGCACACCTGAATTGAACCTACTGGACCCTAAAAGGCCATAGGGAAGGCACAACCATTCAATAGGAAAGACTAAGCATTTCTCTCCCATCCCATCCTGTCAGAAAACTCATTCTATAACATTCTGTATCACAGAAATGGCCTAGAATCTGTCACATAAGTACAGGAGTGTTTATTTTTTTTCTCCTTTTAACATTCCCAAAATGCCCTCTAAGATACAGTGATGCTTTTGAGATGAATATAAAATCTCTCTTAAAGAGAAATACGGAAAAAGAAGAAAACAAGCAAATGCTGCCTGACTATATGTTCCAGATATTCTATTTGGTATCAGGATTTCCTTTTACAAATTATAAAAGTGAGTCTCAGAGAGGTTAAGTATGAGTCCCAGGGCTACACAGCTACTAAAAGAAAGAGCTGCTATCATAATCCCCATGTGCTTGGCTCAAAGGCCTGTGTTTGGAGCCAGGTACTCAACCTCCTCTTTGAGAAATGTCTATTCAGATCCTTTGCCTGTTTTTTATTTGTATTATTTGATTTTTTTCCTATTGAGTTGTTGGAGCTCCTTACATTACTATATTATTAATATATTCTACTTATTAATCCCTTGTCAGATGAGTAGTTTGCAAATATTTTCTCCCATTCTGGGGGTTCTCTCTTTGTTGATTGTTTTCTTTGCTGTGCAGAAGCTTTTTAGCTTGATGTGATCCCATTTGTCCAATTTCACTTTGGTTGCCTGTGCTTTGGGGGTATTACTCAAGAAGTCCTTGCTCAAACCAATGTCCCGAAGAGTTTCCCCAATGTTTTCTTTTAGTAGTTTCATCGTTTCAGGTCTTAGATTTAAGTCTTTAATCCATTTTGATTTGATTTTTGTGTATGGTGAGAGATAAGGGTCTAGTTTCATTCTTCTGCATATGGATATCCAGTTTTCCTGGCACCATTTATTGAAGAGACTGTCCTTTCCCCACTGTATGTTCTTAGCACATTTGTCAAAGATAAGTTCACTACAGATGTGTGGATTTATTTCTGGGTTCCCTAGTCTAGGAGTGACTTTTTGGTAAAGTGCAACATTGTTGAGCAAAACTTACTATTTTGTTTTTTTAAACAATTTGGACCATAGATATTGTAAACTAAAATTATGATATTTAGTTTGTCGTAAAAAATGTTTTTAAATTAGCAGGACACCATACTTCAAAAACTAAAGTAGATCCAACTTTATTAGAATATGGTTCTTTTCACACCAACTGAAGTGGCTCCTGAAAGAGGCTTTGGTTTTGGACACACCCTGCTTGCTGAGGTCCCCAGGCAGCATCAGGCACCTGGCAATCTGGATCTCTCCAGAAGTGATGGTTTGAGTGCTTGGTGTACCTGGCCAGGCGGGTGGCCTCATGGGTGATGCACTCAAAGATGTCAATAAGAAAATAATTCCTGATGCACATGGAATTTAATGTAATGCCAATATGAGGGTGAACCTGCTTCAGAACCTTGTAAACATAGATGGAGTAATTGTCTCAGTGGCAACTTTTTTCGCATCTTCCCCTTCTGTGTTTTGGAAATGGCTTTCTTAAAGCCCTTCTTGGTACAGATAGATTTAGAAGAATGCCCAGTCATAATGGACATAGTTTTCCAGTATCTTGGAATGAAAGAGAACAGTGGTTGGTGACAGGGCAATGCCCATTTATAGGCCCTGTATTCAAATGAAATCTTGGGTGCACAAATTATTTAATTGGATGAAATGTAATCCAGGGAAACCCTGCCAATAACCCACACAATGTTAAATGTAATTAGATAGCCGTCCCACCTGGCATGATCCAATTAGTGGGCATGGAATATTCGAGTTGCCTGAAAGCTTCCTGTAGGCTCCACTGAGAGCGCTTTGAAGATTCCATCTACAGCAGCTAAACTGTGTTAATTTCAGCTTCAGCTCTTTGAGAAAATCTGACTTCTGTAACCCAGGTCCATAATGCCAGAGGAATGATGCTGGCCACATTTGGGCCATTTGTCTACCAGTTCAGAATCTAATGTTGCCCTAGGCTAAGCCACTCTGGCTTGAGCAGAAACTCTCTGACGTGGGGGAGGAGTTCCTGGAAATAAGGGACCTGGCTGATAAGCCACTGCCTCTCATTCTGATCAAAGTCCTCAATGACTTTGGAAAGAGGGCAAAACCAGTCTCTAAACACAGAACACAAACAAAATTAGGGATATTTATTAAAATGTAAAATATTCTTAAACATTAAACAAATTTAAAATTGTTTTCCTGACAATACTTAGGTCCAAGAAAAATACTGTAAACTGTATAATTTGTAAATAAATATGAAAGCTTTTAGCTGAAAAAAATTACTAAACTACACATCTAAGTAACCTCCTTATGGAGAAAAAGGAACTAATACAGGAAATATTATTCAATGTATAGGATATCTCTTTCAAATATCTATGATAATACAACTGAATATATTGATGAGATGTATGAATTTGTAGAAAATATAAATTACAGAAATTAAACTCACCACACTCCCCCAAAAGGGCTTTAAGGACTAAGAAGAATAGAAGAAACTGAGATCATTAGTGAGCTACCATCCCAAATGGCCAGGCTTCCAGAAGTATTTCATGTCAGGCCATTAAGGAACAAGTATTTTTTCTATTAATGGAATGGTGTCAGATTATGAAAGGAAAAAAATATCTTATTTTTATGTAAAGAAAATATAATGTGAATAAAGCATGCTAAAAAGAGTTCTGAGCAGTCACATTTATAAATGAGGATATAAAAATCCTACATAAAATATTAGAAATCATATCTGGGGCCGGGCGCAGTGGCTCATGCCTGTAATCCTAGCATTTTGGGAGGCCGAGGCGGGAGGATCGCTCGAGGTCAGGAGTTCGAGACCAGCCTGAGCAAGAGCGAGACCCTGTCTCTACTAAAAATAGAAAGAAATTATCTGGACAACTAAAAATATACAGAAAAATTAGCCGGGCATGGTGGCGCATGCCTGTAGCCCCAGGTACTCAGGAGGCTGAGGCAGGAGGATCGCTTGAGCCCAGGAGTTTGAGGTTGCTGTGAGCTAGGCTGATGCCACGCACTCTAGCCCAGGCAACAGAGCAAGACTCTGTCTCAAAAAAAAAAAAAAGAAAGAAAGAAAGAAAGAAATTATATCTGGTATCACAGTTAATGATGAACAAAAAAAGGACAAATCGGGATTCATCCAAGAATACAAAGATGTTTCCATAAAATGCAAATATGATTCACATTATGTTTTTAAATGAAAAAAGATAATCTTTGGTTAATCTCAGCACATGATTTAAATTCCTTTGTTAATATGATGAGTTGGGGCCTGGTGTGGTGGCTCACGCCTATAATCCTAGCTCTTTGGGAGGCTGAGGCTTGAGATCAGGAGCTGGAGACCAGCTTAAGCAAGAGTGAGACCCTGTCTCTACTAAAAAAAATAGAAAAAATTAGCCAGGTGTGGTGGCATGAGGCTTTAGTCCCCAGGTACTCAGGAGGCTGAGGCAAGAGAATCACTTGAGCCCAGGGAGTTTGAGGTTGCAATGAGCTATGATGATGCCACTGCACTCTAGTCTGGGCAACACAGCAAGACCCTGTCTGCAAAAAAAAAATGAATATTAATAATATGATAATGAATTGGATAATATTTGCTTCATAGTGAAATACTAGCATTATCATCATTAGAATGAGGACTCAAAAAAATTAAGTCCTCTAATCCAGACTATTATCATTATCTGGTATATTAGAAAAATCTTATAAAAGGAATTGAAAAAAGGATTTTACTGCAAAGGAGACCTAGAAAAACTACCACAAAATCATCTGCAACTAAATTGCCCAAGGAGGTACCACATGATTGACTCACACATTAGGAATAACATTTGGGAAACCAAGGCTCTTTTCAGAGCCATGTGTGTGAATTAAAGAAAGAGCTGTAGACATATTTGGAAAAAAGATATTTCATTAAGTCACTTCATTTATACCATGCTGCTTCAAAATGCCAATGCCTGTCAATATGCAATGCAAATGTTTTACCAGTTATCCTAGTATACTGGTCTCATACATGTTGTATTATATGAGAAGGTATTTTAGCATATCAAATCCATGAGGATGGTCACAGTGTCTCTACCATTTCGCTCTTGTAAATTCAGAAAGTAAATATAAGCATTAGTGAAAAAAACATTACAAATTCACTATACTTTGAGAGTGCAGGGGTGATTGAGACAGACGAATCTGGTAGGTAGAGAGAAAAACAGGGCTTGATGTTGAAAGACTAGAAGGCACAACGAGTACATTTGATTATTAACCTGGCAAGCAAATGAGGAACAAAGAGACTAAGTGAGCAGTCATGCTCTAATTCTGTGTTTTATGAAAAAGACTAGGGAAATGACTTTAATTGCTGTAAATAACATATTATAAGCAGGAATCCAGGGAAAACAGTGTTAATATAACAAAAATACCACATTTTTTGAAATTCATTTTAATACATAACAAAAACCAAAAAAAAGCACATAAATACATAAATAAAAAATTTCAAGAAATAATACCCTTAACCAAGGTCTCTGGACTCCGAAATTTCTATTTTATTTCATTCAGATTTATTCAATTCTATTTTTTCCAGTCTATAATCTTTCATTTTGAAAAACACAAGCCTTAATGATCTGCAATTCTGCATGACTTGGAAGATTGGAGTATCCAATGAGAGCAGCGCATGCCCTTGTCTCTACTGGCTCAGCCAATGAAGAACTTCCTGCCATAACTGTGCCACAGCTATTGGCCCTAAGTGTGGGGAGGTAACCCCACCGATCAAATAAGAGCCTACATGGGATGTTTTGCCTTGCAAATGGAAAAAGAAATTGGTGTGGTTCTTTGCTTGTCAGTGGTTCGCTCGATTGTCTAATCCTCTGCTTCCAATCGTGGTGATTTAAGGACGTGAATCCAGGGCTAGCAGTGGACATATCACCTGCCTCATACATCATATTAAAAGAACCATGATGTCTTAGTCTGTTTGTGCTGCTATAACAAAATACCCAAGACTGGGTAATTTATAAAGAAGAGAAATTTATTTCTCACAGTTCTGGAGGCACCAGCAGGTTTAATGTCTGGTGAGGACCCACTTTCTGATTTCAAGATGACACCTTATTGTTGCATCTGCATTTGGTGGAAAGTGGGAAGACAAAAGGAGCCTAGCTAGTTCTTTCCAGCCCTTTTATAAGGTCTCTAATCCTATTTATGAGGGCAGAGCCCTTGTGGCCTAATCACCTTCTAGGTCCCTACTTCTTAATACTGTTGCATTGGGGATTAAGTTTCAACATGAATTTTGGAGGAGACACAAACATTCAAACCACAGCACATGGTGACCAATTAAGAAAAATAAGGTGACTCCTCCCCACAAGCTATTTGAATATTGAGTTATTTTATTTAATTTTTTTCACCTCCAAGCACATATTCCTGAAAATATAACCCACCATGTAAACTTGGCAGGATGAAACCCCAGCTCCCAGTGCAGTGGCAAATACAATGGGATTGGTCCTCATTCTTAACCCATCACCACCCTCCTCCTTTTTGATCCTGGCCCATTACTCCTGTATAAGAGGAGAATGAGGGCGGAGTGGAAAGGAGGAAGCTTGAAACAGTGGCGATTTACTCTTTCTCATTATGCAGGACTTTAAAAACAAATCTAGGGTAATAGGTGGGTTTTGGCCAGTTGCTGAGGAGGACATTAGTGGAGCATGAGAGCACCCAGACTCCTCTTCACTAGGTCATCAATCCAGTCCTTGCATGCTGTCCTGTGTCCATCTGAGAGGTATGACAGGCAAGTCCTGCCCCTCATGGCTTTCCGCTGTTGCCATGAAATTCTAAAACCTGTCCATAATTTAACCACCCTTGGCTTCCAAGATTTTCCTACACAGAGGTAAGTGTGAACAACATCAGCCTGTGGGGGTTGAAATTAGGCGGGGACAATATGGCTTTGGGTAGACTTGATGCTTGACCAGATATTTTGTCATGCACCATAAGAAATTTTTTTTTTTTAAGGCTGGTCAAGTGGAGCAGTGGGAGTGGAGAAAGAACAAAGGAATCTGTAACTAGTTGTGATCAATTAATTGTAAACACCACTGCACTTGGACCAACCGAGAAATTTCGTGTTTTTTTTTTTTTTTTTTTT
>RJWJ010021932.1:0-14040 GCA_004363605.1 Indri indri | reverse complement strand
CGTGAGCCACCGCGCCCGGCGAGAAATTTCGTTTTAAGAATAAATATTATGCATAGATATTGTGCTTGTTAAGACAATTGTGAATAGTGAATTTTATTCCTTCTAGGAACTGAGAGTCCTTTCCCAGATGGGATCTTCCCAGAGAAGTGAAGGCCCTTACCCATGGTCTGGTAGGTTTTGTGTCAGATTTGACACCAGGCCCCAGGACAATCTCCTGAATCCCACTGCAGCGTCTGGTCCATCCGATGTGGCATTAGCCCTTGAGCATTTAAGCCTATCAGAGGCTCATAGAAACTGTGTTTCTCTGCTTTAATCTACTTCACAAGAAATATGTTATAATAAAAGCTAATGCCATGTTGATTTGCATGATGTACCTCAATATCCATTTGAGTAATTAATTCAAATTAAAATGCATTAGCCCAAAGAGGATCGTTTGAGCCCAGGAGCTTGAGGTAGCAGTGAGTGTGATGACACCACTGCACTCTAGCCCAGGCAACAGAGCAAGACCCTCAAAAACAAAACAAAAAACCAAAAAAAAACCCCAAAATGTGTAATCACATTTTCCCCTTAAAGTCCAACAACTAGAGATATCAGCCATCAGGTTGAGTTCCAGCCACTGCTTGTCCTTTTCCCCTCTCCCTAAATTTTTGCTTGTGGCCTCAAACCTTAACCTATTTTTTACTTCACTGGTATGTGGTTTTGTAGGCAGGAAGGAGATAGAGGGATTACAATGGAAGCATCAGTGTTATATTTGGGTATTCATCCCATGTTGTTGTTTGTAGCTGTAGTTTGTTCATTTTAATTTCTGTATTGTATTATAGGACTATAACACTATTCTTCTGCTGATGAACATTTGCATTGTTTTCAGTTTTGTGCTTAATGATCAATCTTGTTCATATCTTTTGGTGGCCATTACCAGGAGTGCAACTGCTGAGTCAGAATATACATGAATGTTTAGCCTTAGTAAATATTGACAGTTTTCCACAGTGGTTTTATCAATTTATACTTCCACCAGACTATATATGTGGGTTCCAGTTACTCTGTATCCTTGCTAACTCTTGATATTGTTAGTCTTTTGGCTGTTATCCATTCTCCCATTTCACAGATAGGCAAACCACTGAGCCTAAAAGAGGTTAAATACTTTTCTAAAGTGCTAAGTCTGCATTCTAGACTCTTACCACTACACCAGACCATCAACTTTTAGATTATGGGTTTCCAGCACTCAAGAATTGGGTGTTCCCCACATGTACTCACCATCAAATTGGTATTAACTGATCAACACACAAGTGTACATATAAGAATAACATCTATTGGATGTCAGGCAGGGGGGAGGGGGAGGGGAAGGAGGGGACGGGTATTTGCATACGCAAAGAGTGCAATGCGCACCATCCAAGGGATGGACATGCTTGAAACTCGGACTTGGGGGAGACGGGGGAGGCAAGGGCAATTTACATAACCTAAACATCTGCACCCCCATAATATGCTGAAATTTGGGTGTTCCAAAATTACATGTAATAATTTTTCCATAAGTTTAAAATTATATCTATTTTGAGTTACCCCTCAAAAATGATTAGAATAATACCTGCACCCTGATAAGCATCTATATTAGTACTCACTCAACATCACATCTTAATGATGATGGTTGTAGTAGTGGTTGAGATTAAGTTGTTTCCTTTGGTTTAAGACATGGACTGAAAACTTTTTTTGCAAAGGGACAGACAGTAAATATTTTAGGTTTTGTGAGCTATTTATAATTTCTTTTACTCCTGTTATTATTGTATCTTTTATACAGGCTTTTCTGGTTACTATTGCTGCATAACAAATTACTCCAAAATTTTGCAGCTTAAAACAATCATTTACACATAAGTGTACATATAAGAATAACATCTATTGGATGTCGGGCAGGGGGGAGGGGGAGGGGACGGGTATATTCATACACAAAGAGTGCAATGCGCACCATCTGAGAGATGGACATGCTTGAAACTCAGACTCGGAGGGGGAGGGGGGGTAAGGGCAACATACGTAACCTAAACATCTGTACCCCCATAATATGCTGAAATAAAAAAAAATCATTTATATTCAGGAAATGTTCAGCTGCTAGGTTCTTATTTGTGGTCCCTCATGATGCTGAGGTCAGATATCAGCTGGTATAGCAGCCATCTAAAAGCTGAACTGGGATGAAAATCCAAGAGGGCTCACTAACATGGCTGGCAGTTACTGCTGGTTGGTAGATTAGAACTCAGCTGAAGCTGTCAACCAAAGAGCATATATTAATTCATGGCCTTTCTAGCATGGTGGTCTCTGGGTAGGCTGAATTGTTACATGGTGGCTGAGTCCCCCAGAGTGAGCATTCCAAAAGTACCAGACAGATACTTCATGGTGTTTTCTGACCTAGCCTCGGAAGTCACACAGTGATTATTTACAGTGTACTATATTGATCAAAATTGTCACAGGTCCTCCCAGATTCAAGGGGAAGAGACATGGTCCACATTTGTCAATGGGAAGAGTGGAAAGGTCACATGGGGAATGGGATATATCATCTTTTGAAATTAAATATCTTTCCCAAGTGAAGAAAGAATGCAATCTGCATACAGATATTCATTGGAGCAATGTTGTTAATAGTAAAAGTATGCAACATTTCCAGTGTTAATCAATGCAGGATTGATTAAATAAATTTTGGTAACTCTAAAAAGTAGAATAATATGCAACCAATAAAATGTATAAAGTAGTTCTATGTATAGTGACATGTGAATGTGCCTAAGACACACTATTAAGTAGAGGAATCAAGTAGTAGAACAGTATATATGGTATAATTTCATTAAATACATAAATTATGTGTATGAAATAAGCATAGAAAAATTTAATAATATAGAGCATACAACTCCACTCTCTACATTATATACACGTTTGTGTTTTTCTGTAGTTTTTATAATTAACAACATAGTAAATATTTAGCTACATGTATCAAGAAATCTTAATTTTGTCATAACTTTTGATCCATTAATTCAATTTCTTAGAATAAATCTTGAGAAAATGATCCAATGCACTAAGTTATAAATACAAAAACATCCATAATAGAGAAAAAATTATGTGGTCTTAATTCAATCTGTTGTATAGAAAATCTGTGTAATAGACTACTTTGAAATTATCAATATCATGACTGATTTTTATTATAGCTTTATTGAAATATTATTCTCATACCATATAATTCACCCATTTAGAGTACATAATTCAGTGGTTTTTTAATATATTCAAGAGGTGTGCAACCATCATCACAATCAGTCTTAGAACATTTTCATCATCTCAAAAAGAAACCTCATGCTCATTAGCAGTCACTACGCATTTCCCTTGAATTTCCCGCCCCTCTCTCCCAGCCCTAGGCAACCATTAAGCTACTTTCTGTCTCTATGAATAGACCTGTTCTAGACATTTCATATTACTGGAATCATACAATATGCAATCATTAGCGACTAGTTTCTTTCACTTGGCACAATATTCTCCAGGTTTGTCCACATTTTAGCATGTATCAGCACTTTGTCCCATTTTTTTTATTTTTATTTTTTTGTAGAGGTCTCACTATGTTGCCCAGACTGGTCTCAAACTCCTGGCCTCAAGTGATCCTCCTGCTTCAGCCTCCCAAAGTGCTGGGATTATAGGCGTGAGCCACCATGCCCGGCCCACTTTGTTCTTTATTGCCAAATGATAATCCGTTTTATGGATATACCATATTTTATTTATCCATTCATCAGGTGATGGACCTTTGGGGTATTGCCACTTTCTAACTATTAGGAATAATGCTACCAGGAAGATACACATTGAAGTTTTTGTGTGTACATATTGTTTCATTTCCCTTGGGTATACACCTAGGAATGGAATTGTTTAGTCATATGGTAACTCTGTGTTTAACATTTTGAGAAACTGCCAAACTGTTTTCCACAGTGGTGCCCCATTTTACATTCCCACCTGCAGTATGTGATGGCTCCAATTTGTCTACATTTTTGCCAATACCCATTATTATCTTTCTGTTTTATTATATCCATTCTAGTGGATATAAAGTGGTATCTCATTATGGTTTTGATTTGCACGTTTCTGATGACTAACGATGTTGAGAACCTTTTCATGCGTTTATTGGCCATTTGTATATTTTTTTTGGAGAAATATTTATTGAGGTCCTTTGCCCATTTTAAAATTGAGTTATTTGTCTTTTTATTATTTAGCTGTAAGTGTGCTATATATTATAGAGATAAGTCCCTTATCAGATATATTACTTGCAAACATTTTCTCCTGTTGTTTGTCTTTTCACTTTCTTGATGGTGTCCTTTGAATCGCAAAAGTTTGACATTTTGATGAAGTCCCATTTATCTATATTTCTTTTGTTACTTGAGCTTTTGGTGTCATATCTAAGAAACCATTGCCTAATTCAAGGTCATGAAGAATTAGACCTATGTTTTCTTCTGAGAATTTAATAGTTTAAGCTTTTGCAATTAGGACTTTAATCTATTTTAAGTTTTGTAGATGGTGTGCAATAGAGGTCCAAAATTCATTTTTTGCATGTAGATATCCATTTGTCTCAGCACCATTTGTTGAAAAGACTACTCTTTCACCATTGAATTGTCTTGGCACCCTGGTTGAAAATCATTTGGCTATAAATGTGAGGATTTATTTCTGTACTCTCAATTATATTCCATTGATCCATATGTCCTTAGGCCAATAACCACACTGTCTTGATTCCTACAGTCTTATAGGAAGTTTTAAAATCTGGAAGTGTGAGGCCTCCAATTTTGTCCTTCTTTTTAAAAATTGTTTGTCTATTCTTGGTTTTTTACATTTCCATATGGATTTTGGGATCGGCTTGTCAATTTCTTCAAAGAACCCAGATAAGAATTTGATAGAAATTATGTTGAATCTATAGATAATTTAGGAAATATTTCCCATCTTAACAATATTGTCTTCCAATCTATGAACATAGGATGACTTTCCATTTAATTAGGTATTCTATTTCTTTCAACAATATTTTGTATTAATAGTGTTTGGTGTACAAGTCTTGGACTTTTTATTAAATTTATTTCAAAGTGTTTTATTCTTTTTGATGCTATTTTCAGTGGAACTCTTTCTTACTTTCCTCTTTGGATTGTTCATTGCTAGCATATAGAAATAGAATTGATTTTTGTATATCGATCTTATATTCTGCCACATTGCTGAACTTATTTATTAGTTTCATAGTTCTTTAGAGGATTCTTTGGGATTTTCTATATACAAGATCATGTCATCTGCAAATAGAGATAGTTCTTTTCTTTCAATCTGGACGTCTTTTATTTCATTTCTCTTGCTTACTCTGGAAAAATTTGTATGTCAGAAAATAAAGCTCTTCATTTTCCCTCAAATATTTAACTAATTATACAAATATAATGTCTGTAATAACCTATTTTTTACTACTGGTCAGAAATGTTTCCTTATCACCACTAAAAACTTGTATACTTGGATGTGTAAGTGAGCTCTCTTGTTTTATTCCTCTTACTATATATATTCCATTACTAAAGTGGGTTAAGATTATAGCTTTGTGTCATTCTGCTTCTTTGAAATGTGAGCTCCTCCATCAGGGATAAAAGAAATAGCACACCAGATAATAGAAGGTAGCTAGCACAGTGCCTGCACATAAGCGGCATTCTCTAGAAGGCAATACTACATACTTGTGGCTGTCCTTTGTGTCCCATCACACATAGTAGTGTCACCACCCATTGGGATGATGGACAGTTAATAAAGAATTGTTTTTACTGCGTTTTAAGTGCCCAATATATAAGGATTAATTATTTTTATAAACCAAACACCCAGAGATAACCAGGGTAAACAGATGTACTAAGAAGATTATGTAACTAAATCTGTATTGATGGACATTAGTGATGTTCCATTTCTTTTCATTACAAACTAAGTCAACGGAATCTCTACGTAGCCCCAGTACCAGCCAAGAGTAAATAGTCAATAAATAATTGCTATGGTAATTTTTAAAACAAAATATTTTAAGCATCAGGTTATATTTTAGCACTGTATAACTATCTCCAAGGGTAAATATTATAAGTGGAATCGCTGGGCCAAAAGATCAAATATTTTATTTTTAAACAATTTACAAAGTTGACCTTCAGAAAATTTTTACCAACACATTCAACAAGAGCAGGGGAGAGTGCATGTGTCCCCAGTCCTTCAACAAAATCTGTTACAAATTTTCATGTAATCCAATCTATCAACATTTTCTTTAATTGTTCTTTATTATATTCATGTCATGCACCACAGAACAATGTTTTGGACAACGATGGACAGCGTACAATATGACCACCAGAGCCATAGGCTATACCATATAGTCTAGGTATGTAGCAGGCTATACCATCTAGATTTGTATAAGTACATGCTATGATTTTCCCACAACTACAAAATCGCCTAATGAGGCATTTCTCAGTATCCCTATCATTTAGTGACGCATGACTGTATTTAAAGACCTTCCATACCAAAGCTCATGTGGAGATAAACAGAGACTATCCATGTGAGAACAAACGGAGGCTACTTATTCACAGCTTTTTATAACAAGCAAGTCAGCCACCATCATTTGAGTTTGGCAGAGTCAAAGGCAGATGGGGAGTTGGAAAGCTTTATAGTGAAAAATCCCAGAAGATTTCAGGTATGCTCTGAATGGATGTTGTTGGCATGAGGAAGCTGGAGGCAGGACTAAGAGAAGCAAGGCATCCTATGTGATTGGTTAGGGGTACATATTTGGCTTTTTCTTGTTGGTCTCGGGGCAAAAAATTGGGAAGGCTGGCGAGCTGATCAAGTCATGAAGATTTCTGCACAGGCTGTGGTTGGGCTTCCTGGGCTGCTTGCTGCACAGGTTGTGAGTCACAGTTCTATTGTCATACATGGTCTGGTCACTGTCCCTTGTATATTTAGTTTCTCACTTCAGATAAATTAATTGTTTTTTATCCTCCTTCAAATATAATTTCATTTTTCTGTTCATTAGAAATTTTGTTTGTACATGTCAGGAAAAGGGGACAATTTCTTTTTCTTTTTTTAGAGACATTTTTCTGACTTTTTTCTACAGTGCAATTTTCTACTCTTCATACAGTACTTAAGTTCACATTTATACGATTTTATTGGGTGAGTCTACATTCTTTCAATGGAATTTAAGAGCAACATTATCAAGACTCCTCCCCGGACCCCCCAACCCATTTTTTAAAAAAAGACTTTGTGATTTTCATTAAAAATTCTTTCTTTGACGAACTTCTCAACCAGAAGGAAAAGAACAAAAGGGCCGGGGGAGGTGAGGGGGTACCTGCTGAGAGAGGCGCTAGCAGCGGACAGGCGCGGCTAGTAGGCGGGGCGTGGGACTCCGAGCTGTGCGGTCACGTGACCCGCTGGGCGCAGATGTGGGCACCAGTCCCAGCGCCTGCCCTGTCTCCCTGCGGTCTTGTCCCGTCTGCTCCGTTCCCTGGGCTCCTAATTGTTGCTCCAGCTTCTTTCAGGTCAGTGTGAGGGCCTTCCATGCGGCCAGCGGAACCCTGGAATGCGGAGGGAGCGGGTGCGGCAGGGGTAAGGCCGAGGATGGGGTTTGGGTCCAGGGAAGCCGGCCCCAGTGTAGACAGAGATGGCGGTGGCAGAACGGTTTAGGGTGGCTGAGGAGGAGCAAGCAGCCAGTGGACAGAGGGTGGGGAAGGCGGACACCCCAAGTATCCATGCCCGCTTTCTAGGCACCTCCTCTTTTCTGCCGTCCGTCCATTTTGGAACCGGAGATGGTGGGCTGAGGAATACCCCAGAAGTGAAATAAACCCCCTCTGCCGTTCCGTGCGTAGAGAAAAATGTTGACCGCGAGAGTGGGGAGGCGAGTTGCCTCTAGGGAAGAAGGACTCAGAGATCCAAAATTAGTTTGGAAAACATCCTGGATTGGTGCCGGAGGCCTGGAAAGAAATGGCGGCTGTGGTGCAGGGGAGGACGGGGAGGAAAACGTCGGGTGAGGAGCGCCCGGATTCAGGAAAGGGACCAGCGTCCCTATGAGCCCACTGAGCGGTCTGTCCCTGCCCTGTCTCTGTAGGTCTGCGTGTCTGTAGCTCTCTTTGAGGCCTGAGAAGGAGGAGCAACCTGTCCAGAATCCCAGCAGGTCCGTGAAGGGGTGGGCAGCAGGGACAGGGACCCAGAAGGGTTGAGAGTGTGGAGGTCACAGCCTGGGCAGAATTTGGGGCCCCACCGCCCAGGCTGAAGAAGTGTAGCGAAGGTGGCTGGGCTTGACAGGGAATGGTGGGCTCATGTATTTGAGAGGAGCGGTGGGGTAAGGGGTGGGCAGAAGGCACACCTGGAAGTCCAGCGGGGGTAGGGGAACTCTCACCAGGGTTGAGATGCAAGTAGTACCCAGACTTGCATTCCACCCCAGGCCCTCAATCTCCCATGTCTCCTCTTTGTCTCCTCTTCCCTCCACCTCCAGCCCCCGGGACAGGAAAAGGAGGGGAAATCTCAACATGGAAAAACTCTACAGTGAAAATGAAGGAATGTCTTCCAACCAAGGAAAGATGGAAAACGAAGAAAAACCACAGGATGAGGGAAAGCCAGAAGTAGCTTGTACTCTGGAAGATGGGGAGAAGTTAGAAAACAAGGGAAAGACAGAAGATGAGGAAATGTCAAAGGATAAGGAAAAGCCAGAGAGGGAGGGAAAAGCAAAAGAAAGAGGAAAGCTAGAGAGGGAGGGAAAGCCAGGGAGTGAGGGAAAGTCAGAGAGCAAGGAAGAGCCCAAAGAGGAAGAAAAGCCAGAGAGTGAAACAAGGGCTGCAGGAAAGCGCCCAGCTGAGGATGATGTACCCAGGAAAGCCAAAAGAAAAACTGACAAGGGGCTGGCTGAGTACCTCAAGGAGTATAAAGAGGCTGTACACGATATGAATTTCAGCAATGAGGACATGATAAGAGAATTTGACAATATGGCTAAGGTAGAGGATGACAAGAGAAAAAGCAAACAGAAATTGGGGGCATTTTTGTGGATGCAAAGAAATTTACAGGACCCCTTCTACCCGAGGGGCCCAAGGGAATTCAGGGGTGGCTGCAGGGCTCCACGAAGGGACATTGAAGACATTCCTTATGTGTAGGGCCCCAGCAGGCATTTACCAGGCCCTGTGCTTTAACCTTATACTAATACTTTACCAGGTATCCTTCTGTTAACCAGCAGCCTTTAGACCTAACTGCAGTGCTCTAAGTTTCAGTAGGAGATTTTAATCTGTTGCATGGAAAAAATGTTTATGGTGCATTGTAAAATTAAAAAACGCAACTTGCAGAACCAAATATGTGGCATTAGTACATTTTGTAAAACTACAAAGATACCTATCTATATATAGAAAACAACTCTGAAAGCAGTGTCCGCTAAAAGATTAACAGTGGTTATCTGTGGATGATGGTTTTTTACTATTATTTTTTGTTCACCTATCTATTTTCTCCTACAAACACAGATTACTTTAGTCAAAAAAATAACAAAAGATACAATTTTGGAAAAATTCATAAGCACTCAGAAGAACTGTACAATGAGCTTATTAAGGCCGTGGAGACACTTAAAATTTTTGTCAGGATGTAAAATGATAGGTAAAAATCACATTACCTCTGGGACTTGAAGCTGGAGGAGTCAACCAACAGTTACTACAGATACACTGCTGTAAGGGACAGCCTTGCTATCTGTGAAATGGTGAAACTTGCCTTCCAGGGCTGTGGAGAAGATCAAATGAGGTATTGAGTGCATGAACTGTGTTGTGCTGGCTCCTACACTCTCCCCTGCACTGGCAGAACCAGTACCCGGTTAGACGCTTAGGGGAGGGCTGAGGGAGGTCTCACCTGAGCCCAGAAATAAGTCCAGTCAACCGAGAGGCGGGTGTTACTCTCCCCTGGGTACTGCCCTGTCTGTTGGGCACTGCCTCTTCTCATGTATCCTGTGCCCTCCTAAGGCCCCCACCATTGCTGGTGGGCTGGAGACTGTGATGGACCAAAGCAACACTGTGTCCAAACAAAAGAGTGGAGGATTCCTCTCTACCTATTAATACAATAGAGTTCCCCTAACCCACAGGGGTAGTAGCCAGTTGTCACTTGGGCCTTGATATTTTATAAAGTTCTTAAAAAACACTCCTTTCCATGTTTTTGTTGATTTGTGTGTGTTTTTGCATATAGCTGTCTCCATTGGATTTAGATACTAGAGATTGAGCCAGGAAAAAAGTCTGAGTGACCAGATGCTGTGCTATTCTCACTTGTTAATCTCTTGTCTGCTGACACTTTTTTCTTAGGAATTGTCTCCCAGGAAATTCCTGGTAAGCCCTGCCTTACTATTTCAACAGATACGTCTACCTGTGTGATTTGTACCTCTGGCTCTTCAGTAGCTATTTATTTGCTTACAGTATTTTTTTAATAAACTTTTATTTTAGGACAGTTGTAGATTTACAGAATTATTGCAAAGATAATACAGAGTTTCCGTTTACCCCATATGCAGTATCCTCTGTTATTAACAGTCTCAGTATGGTGCATTTGTCACAATGAACCAATACTGATACATGAGTATTAACTAAAGTACATACTTTACTCCGATTTCCCCTAATGTCTTTTTTTCTGTTCCAGGATCCCATCCAGGTTACCACATTACATTTAGTCGTCATGTCTCCATAGGCTCCTCTTGGCTGTGAGAGCTTCTCAGACTTTCCTTGTTTTTGATGACCTTGACACTTTTGAGAAGTACTGGTCAGGTATTTTGTACAACATCCTGAAATTTGGGTTTGCTTGATTTTTGTCTTGCGGTTACACAGCTGTTATGTGCTTTGGGGAAGAAGGCCACAAAGGTAAAATGCCATTCTCATCACATCATATCTAAAGGGTACATAATACACTTATCACTGTCGATGTTAACCTTGGTCACCTGGCTGAATTAGTGTTTGTCAGGTTTCTCCATGGTAAAGTTACTCTTATTTCTCCCTTTCCAAACTGTACTCTTTGGAATAAGTCACTATTGGCAGCCCACACTTAAGGAGGAGGGCATTACCACCTCCTTGATGGTAGAGTATCTACAAAAATTATGTGGAATTCTTCTGCAGAGGATACTTGACTCTTCCCCATTTATTTTTATCAGTACAGACTTACGAATATTTATTTTATACTTTGGATAATAATACAGTACTACTTTACATATTTCATTGCTCAATTATTCTAGCTTTGGCCATTGAGATCATTCATTTGGCTCCTGTATTCATTTGACATACCACCATCATTGTGTTGTGGATGGTTTTTTTAGTATTTTCTTACTTTCTAGAGGCACTACAAGATGCTCTAGCCTTATCTTGTATGTTTCCTGTCTAGAATCAGCCATTTCTCCAACATAAGCTCTGGTATCATCTTATGTTGGAGGATGGTATTAGAAAACCAAGATCTGGGTTCTAGGCATACTCACTGCTATTTGGATATCATTGCTTCTAGGCCTTCTCAGCTGCCAGAGCAAGGAGATCTGTGTGTATATAATAACCCATATATATGGGTTGCTTTATATATATATAAAGAAAATATTTATAGAAATATAAATATTTCTATATGTAATTGGCTTTATATAAACCTAAACATGAATTTATACTGGTGTCTCCAACTATAGTCTACTACCGCATGGATCATTCTAGCCTCCCCTTGCTCATCTGTAGCCTTCCACTCCAACTATGAGAAACGTATCTGCCATCCATTTTGTTAATTGTTCAATTCTAGTATATATGTATGGTGGTTTTAAAATTGTTAACCTGTACCCCTGGAAAACAACTTTATCAACTAGAGTAGAGTGCTATGCAAGTTCCTTTTGCCTTTAGTCTTACAGACTCCACTCCTTTCCACATTTACCCGTGTCAGCACCTTATTCCCGTATCCCTTTCAGTGAAGTTGTTTATACATTTGTAAAACATTTAAATTCTTGTGTCACATTCTGCATTTTGGGAGTGCTTTGTAAATGGTATTTTTAAATTTCAAATTCCAATTATTCATTGCTGGTATATAGGAAAACAATTGACTTTTCTATATTAATCTTGTATCCTGGGACTTTGCAGCCAGGAGTTTGTCAGTTTTTTGGCAATCATGTCATCTGGAGGTAGTGTATTTCCTCCTTTCCAATCTGCATGTTTTCTTTTTCTTTTTCTTTTTTTTTTGTCTATTGCCCTAGCTAGAACTTCCAGTACTATGTATAGTAGGAATAATGAGAAAGGACATCCTTGCCTTGTTCCTGACCTTAAGGGAACAGCATCTATTTTCTCACCATTTTTTTGTCTTTTCTTTTTGTCTCCCCGTCTTCCCCCTCACCCATTTTCTCACCATTAATTACAGTGTTAGCTATAGATTTTTGGAGATATTCTTTATCAAACTGAGGAACTTCCCTTCTAATTCTAGTTTGTTGAGTGCTTTTATCAGGAATGGGTGTTGGATTCTGTCAAATGCTTTTTCTGTATGAAGCGATTTGGTCATACAATTTTCCTTCTTTTAGTCTGTTAATGTGGTGGATTATATTGATTAATTTTCGGATGTTGAACCAGACTTGCATAATTTTTTTTACATGTTGTTAGATTTAATTCAGTAATATTTTGATGGGGATTTTTATATTTGTGTTCATGAGATACTAGTATGTATTAATAGCTTTCTTGTAATGTCTTTATCTTGTTTTGGTATTAGCGTAATACTGGCCTCACAGACTAGGGCTGGAAGTGTTTCTCTGCTTCTATTTTATGGAAGAGATTATAGAGAATTGGTATTATTTCTTCCTTAAATCTTTGGTAGAATTCACTGGTGAAACTTTATGGTCCTGGCAATTTCTATCTTTGGGAGATTATTAATTATTGATTCAATTTCTTTAATAGATACAAGGTTATTAAGGTTACTTTTCCTCATGTGAGTTCTGGTACCCTGTGTTGTTTGATTTCATCTATGTTAACAAATTTGTAGGCACAGAGTTGTTCATAGTATTTCTTTATTATCTTCTTAATGTCCATGGGATCAGTAGTGACAACCCTTTTTTTCATTTCTGATACTGTTAATTTGGGTCTTCTTTCTTTTTTCTTGGTTATACTGGCAAATGATCTATCAATTTTATTTATCTTTTTAAAGAACTAGCTTTTGGTGTCATTGATTTCCTCTGTTTTCCTGTTTTCAATTTCATTGATTTCTTTTCTAATTTTTATTGTATCTTTTCTTCTAGTTACTCTAGGTTTAAATTACTCTTCTTTCTTTAGTATTCTAAGGTGAAAGCTCATGTTACTGATTTTAGATTTTTCTTCTTTTTTCATATATGCATTACGCTAGAAATTTACCCCTGAGCACTGCTTTTGCTATATCCCACAAACTTGGTATGTTGTATTTTCATTTAATTCACAATATTTTTACATTTCTCTTGAGATTTCTTGACTTGTGTTATTTAGAAGTATGTTTACTTTCCAAATATTTGGGTTTTCCATCTATCTTTCTGTTATTGACTTCTGGTTTAATTCTGTTGAGAGCATAATTTTATTATTTCTATTCTTTTTAATTTGTCATGGTGTGTTTTTTTTTTTCAGCATATTATGGGGGTACAGATGTTTAGGTTATGTATGTTGCCCTTACCCACCGCCTCCCCGCCCCGCCCGAGTCCGAGTTTCAAGCATGTCCATCTCTCGGATGGTGCGCATTGCAATCTTTGTGTATGCATATACCCGCCCCCTCCTCCCTCTACCCCTCCCCCCTGCCCCCTGCCCGACATCCAATAGATGTTATTCTTATATGTACACTTATGTGTTAATCAGTTAATACCAATTTGATGGTGAGTACATGTGGTGCCTGTTTTTCCATTCTTGGGATACTTCACTTAGTAGAAGGCGTTCCAGCTCTATCCAGGAGTATACAAGAGGTGCTATATCACCATTGTTTCTTAAAGCTGAATAGTACTCCATGGTATACATATACGACATTTTATTAATCCACTCATGTATTGATGGACACCTGGGTTGTTTCCACATCTTTGCAATTGTGAATTGTGCTGCTATAAACATT
>RJWJ010021931.1:0-27330 GCA_004363605.1 Indri indri | reverse complement strand
GTGCCAGCTCCCCTCGGAGCCCCCAGCTCCCAACAGCACACCTGGCGCAAGTGGGCACTCAGAAATTGCATCTGAAATTCTCATTCTTCCTCCTTCCCCAGGATACCGAAGGCTCTGGGAGTATCAGTCTGCTGCACGAACCCAGAATCTCCGGACCCATGGCTCCTGGTGTAGGTTGACTGTGGAACCTTCAGTATGAGGATTGCCACACAGGAGCGAGGGGACTGTGGGTGATCCTGGCTCACCTCTCCCAATAACTCTCCTTCTCGGTGCCTCCGCACTTGCGGCTCGCTTCTCTGAGAAGCAGCCCGGGAGTATTGCACAGAGCATCACGTGGGAAGAAAACTTGAAACCCACCTTGTCTTTCTTCATCTCTTTTCCTCTGTCCCCCTCTCCCTCCCCAGTCCCTTACCACCAACATCTCTGCTTCCGCCTCCCTCCTGTCGCCCCATTTCAACACGCTGCGCTCCTGGCAGGTGCTTCTCCCGGCTGCGTCTATTAATAGCTCTGATCCTGTCGCTCTCTGACTCTGGAATTTGCCCCTCATCCTTTCTTCCCGTTGCCTGGAGGAAATCAGCGTGAGAGCTTGGGGCGAGGTGGCAAGACGAGAAGAGAGACGGAGAGTGAGAAAAGCGGTTGGAAGAATAATCGTGTCTCTGTTTGTTTTGCCAGGGTCCCAAAGGAGAGAAAGGAGAGCGGGGACCCAAGGTGAGGTCACCCCTGAGGTGGGGGTGGGAGGACTTTCCAGCCTGGTTCGAGGAACATTGTCCATAAACAGTGATTTTTGTTTTCACTTCTCGCTGCTGTAACCAGGGTGACAGGGGGATGGATGGAGCCAGCATTGTGGGACCCCCGGGGCCCAGGGGGCCACCTGGGCGCGTGGAGTTCTTGTCGAGTGTGAGTACCATCCAGGTCGGAACTTGCCTACACGTTTCCTGCCTTTGCTAAAGGGGAGAAAATATCGTCCGCACGTCAGGGCTGCTGCTTACGCAAGGGGCACACGGCCAGCGTCCGCTGCTGAGAGGGTTGGAATGTGGGTTGGGACCAGATCACGGTCCACCCAATATTGAGACATCACATTTGTGAAAAATTGTGGCCCTTCTAGAGAAATAACATCATGCTGATAGACAACAGAAAGACAAAAAGTTCCAAATAACTGGGAAAAGGATGATTAAAGTTAAAGAGAAAAAAAAAGTATGATTAAAAAATACCAAGTGTGGGTAGGGCATGGGGAAAATGTAATCTCGTGTGCTTCTGGTGGAAGCGTAAACCGTATGGCCCCTTTGGACGGCTCCTTGGCAGTCTCTTAAAGCTAAAAATATCCACACTCTGAAATTCCACATGGAACGATCTCTACACAATATGGTTGAGTGAAAAACACAAGCGGAAGAATAATACATACAGCCTGGTGCCATTTATGTAAAATAACCACATGGACAAACACACACACACACACACACACACACGCACGCATATCCCAACACTACGTACTTTCTACGGCTATACATATATAAACTTTTGAAATCTTAAAAGAGAGAAGACGTTCATGTATTGTGTAATTTTAAAATGAATGAACAGAGGAAAGTGCTAAGGCAGCTCAGGGCTGTTTTCTAGGAAGTGGGAGGGAGGGTGTGCTTGGCAGTGGGCTGGGAGTGTTCTCAGTGGCTGCCGTGCTCTGCCATGCTGGGCGACTTCAATTAAAGCCTTGCTGCCAGGAGCAAGGCGGGACACATGCCATCTTTTGTCCTCATTGTCTGATTTTTCTCTTTTTAGTCTTTCATCAACATCACCCATGGATCCATGAACTTCTCGGGCATTCCTGAGCTTGTGGGGCCTCCGGTTTGTATCCACAGCTGTCCTAGAGTGAGGTTCCTACCCAGATGTACCTGTTCCAGCAAAGTTGGGCTGGTTTTGGAATCCTTTAGCTCCTGAAGCATAGAACTAGAGTATATTGAAGGAGAATGGAAAGAGAACTTTGCATTTTTGAAAAGCTGCTATCACATTAATTTGATCATGCAGAGAGTTTTGTCCGACGCAGTGGAAGCTTCTGGTCCGATACATCAGAATTGTGTGTAATGGAAATTAGAAGGTCCTTGGTAGAAAACGAACTGACACCTGTGCAACACTTTTGCCTGCGTCTCCTCACATTATCTTATTTCACAGAACAGAAAGAGCCAGAAAGACCTATTGTTGTGCTCTTGGGAAACTGAAGCACGAGGAGGGAATGTGACTTGTTTCAATTTTTCCAGCCCCGTTTTAAGATCAGGAAAGTAACACACAAATAGGTCTCATTGTTTCTGCAAGTCCACAGAATTGGTCCATGGCACAACAGAAGCTAAGAGGAAGGAAGCTTCCTCCTGCAGCCCGTGTATAGATCCCCGTTGCATCTCCCAGCACCTGCTGGCCAGCGGGGGAGAGAGCGTATCAGTGTTCCTTGCACTGGGCGTGAGGGAAGGACTCGGGGGCCAGGCTGGCCTGTGGGCGGTGGACTTACTAAGGTGTCTCCTGTGGGTGCCAGGGTCACCCAGGATCGCATGGCTTCAAGTGTGCCAAAGGAGATGGTGGGCTCCCTTTGCTTGATTTCTACTAAAACAGATAATCCGGAACACCCCGATAATCAAACCCTAGAACAAACCCGCTAACAAACAAGTCTGTTCACAGTGGGTCTTTGTCTTCCCCAAACTGGGAGTTTTAGGGCAATTAGGTGGGTTGGTGCTAAAGCCACACACTGACAGTGTAAAACCAGAGATGGGGCATCTGTTCTAATAGTCCCCGCATTACCACGCCCGCACCCCTTCTCTCTTCCCCAGCCCCTTCCAATCGCTGTCCTCCCCTTGCGTGAATCCAGACCTTCAGGGTGCCCCTTGAAAACACAGCTGGATGAAGCTTTATCCTACTCAGTGGCAGCTCCCTCTCTGAGAGGACTCCAGTCCTGGATGTCACCTTTATGCTTTTCCAGCCCGTGATGTATACAGTGTGGGGAGAGACCTGTCACTGTCTAGTGTTCTCTCTCTCTCTCTCTCTCTCTCAATGTATACGTAGATATATATAGATAGATAGATTCTGCCAAACTCTTATGCCTCTAATAGCTGCAAGTGTCTTAGGTTGTCAGGAAGAAGAGTCCCAGCCCCGTGTGGCGTGAAGCGCAAACTGTCTGTGTCCTGGGTACTTTAAACTGGCTGGTCCTTCAAAATTCTCGCTCCTACTAAGGGAAAAGAACTGAGTCCCTCCAACACATCCCTAAACTAAAAGAACTGCTCCCGTAGTTCTTTTCTTCCACCCCAAATATCCCAGCCCACCCCCTGACCCTACTCCTCAGAGTTTATTTATCGGGGGCTGAGGCTGTATTCATCACCCCCAGAGATGTCAAATGTTGAGCAATTTCCTGGGGGAGAGGCTGTGACAAAGCACTGAGCTCTGGCTCCAGGGAGGCACGGTGGCTCTGGGTACCCGGGCGCAGCTTCTACCTCGGGCACTCACTAGCTGTGTGACCCTGCAGGGCTCCTCCCCATCCCAGGCCTCATCCCCCTCTGTGTGGAGCCCTGCTATGCTGAACGTGCTCAGGCCTTTGGAAGGTGCTGGGAGGGAGTGGGCCCCCAGGCACAGTTTCTTGCCGACTTGGGAAATGCTGACCCTAATCCCGCCTGCTTTGTTTTGGTGTGTCACAGGGACCGGACGGTATGCCTGGGCTGCCAGGATTTCCAGTAAGTACCACCACAGCCATCTTCCCACCTGTGCCCTTTGGCTGCGCTCATTCTGTTCCTTCCACCTGGAATGGCGTTTCCTCCGTCTCTACATGACCATGCTCTAGCGCCATCTTGTTGATCGACCTTTCTCATTGCTTCCAGGGGACGCCCGGAAGTGTCCCCTTTTTTGAGTCCTGTAGACCTTTATTGTCACCATTCCCGTAGCTCTTCTCTGCCTTAAATAACAGTTGTTTGTGCCCTTGTCTTTTTTCCCTTGCCTGTTCCGTGAACAATGATGGAGAGTTGGGTCTCACTCGCATCTCTTCACCCAGACCAACCAAAGCCTGAGCCAGCAGTTGGCTTGCTCTGAATTCGAGCACATGAGTTGAGCATTTCAAGCAGATAAAGTCCCGGTAGATAAAGTGCCTAGAGAGATAGGATGGTGGCAAGGGAAGGTGGGAAGGGAGGTGCACCATGGAATAGAAGTCTAATAATTAATAACCTGTGTTCACCTTGATGGGGCATTCGCCTTGGGAAGTGAAAACACGTTTCTGCATAGAAAGTGATTAGTTTTGCGTAAAAGTTTGGGCCTGTGCTGAAGCCTAGGACCTGCCTTCAGGGTGGGACCTGCACAAATTCTGCAAGCCACTACACCTCTGAAATGCCAACCGGTGCCATGCGCTGCTTCCAGATAAATGAAGGAAACTTGTCACAAATGTAAGAGACCTTTGTTCTTGATGGTGGAAAATTATAAGTGGTCTCTTTTTCTATTTCTTTGTAATTTGCTGAACTTTTTCCATTTTCTAAAGGAGCACACCCTATGATGACACTAAAAGTACATATTAACTAGACACCAAAAAACAGAAGAATGTGGCCATGAGAAGACATGCTGGTTAGCAGAAGGGGTAGACCTCTGAGATCCAGCCCTGCCTTGGCTGCTACAAGCCCTAGGGAATGTTCTAGAACACATTCTCCTCTAAACGAGTGGTTCTATGTTCCTGAGGGAGTCCCAGGCTCTACAGGAACCCTCCAGGACCACTGTAGAGAGTAAGGAGGGGACCACACGGGCAGGATCCAGGCCACCGACCTCCAATCAGGGGAGCTCCATTTGACATGTTTTATATATCAGGCTTTCATTTAAGACTTTATTTGAAAAAAAAAAAAAGGAGAGACAAGAGTTTCACAATAAGTGATTACAACAAATGTTTGAAAGTCACTGCTATAATGGGTAGCTCACCCTTTTACCCAGAAGACAAGACAGGGACTTGTGAAAAGTTAAATAGCAATAAAGTGTAGAAATGTTTTTTTGGGACAGACAGTTGTGGCCGTGTGAGTCATTGTCACAGACTTTCATGTCTGTGTTGCAGTTGAGAAGAGGTCGCCTCTGGCCAGCTCTGCAGAGGGGTGGGCGGGCATTCCTGCCGGGCATGGCTCTGGGGCGGAGGGGGTGGTGCAGAGAGGCCGAGGCAGCCCTGGTGGTGCAGGTGAGGTGTGAGGCCGGGCTGGGGTGTCAGACGAGGTGCCTGGGTCCCATCTCATAGGCAGGGAGAACAGAGAAGGGGTAGGAGTCCTGGAAGGGGAATGGTGCGGGCGGCAGGCTGCTGGGGGAGCTGGGGGAACCGTGAGGTGGGCGGAGGCAGCAGGACCAGGTAATAGGCTGCGTCAGGTTGGAGGAAACCAATGTTCAAAGAGGCGTGGGGCCTCCGGGCCTCCTCACTCAGTGCTGTCTTCCTTCCACCAGACGGCAGTTTCTGGGCCACTTAAAGTTAAGACAATAGCTCACGGTTCATCATGATTTCCACCTGCCTGGGGAATGGCGTGCTCTATTCTACTTTTTGAAAACAAAATCTTTTCCAATTAATTAAAGCGTTTTAATCCTAAACAACAAAATACCCTACAACTATTCCTTCCAGGGCCCTAGAGGACCAAAAGGTGACACTGGCGTGCCTGGATTTCCAGGACTAAAAGGAGAACAGGTGAGAGGGGCCCAGGTGTGTGGGTGGGACTGGGCTCTGGAATTTGCTAACCATTTCGAATTAGCTGAAAGTAGCTGTTGACATTTTTCTTCTTTGAGATACGATCCACATACCGTAAAACTCACCCCTTTAAATTGTACAATGCAGTGATTTTTAGTAGATTCACAAGGTCGTGCAACCATCACCGCTATCTAATTCTAGGGCATTTTCATCATGCCGAAAAGAAACCCCATACCTGTTAGCAGTCATTCTCCAGCTGTTAACTTTTATTAATACAATGTTGAGGTTCCTCCATGAGATGAAAAGGTACACCATAGGTGGTGAAATTGATTTTCACCATAATTTAGGACGAGAACTCAACTGGACATGCCCTTGAATGCTGTTATCACATGTTGTGTGCTTTGTCCAACCACCTGCGGGGCGTCCCCGTTGGAGTGTGCGCTCCCTGAGGACAGGCATCGCGCCAGCTGCTTTTCCATAGCTTCCGTACTAGCACAGCGTATGCAAATAGTACTCGAAATGCTCAATGGATGAAAGAATGTATAATTAATGAATAGAATGGATGTTAATATATGTAAATTATAAGTTGGGACATTCTTCAGTTGGATGACAGGCTTGGTCCAAAATCTTTGGAGTCAATATTTAGCATCCGGAGAACTTTTTGAGAACTCCCAGGCTATCAAACTGATCTTTGTACCCTTCTGTGTTTGCCTCTTAGAATTAACTTCCAAGCTGGTTTTTATAGGTAAGGGGAGAGTGACATCCATAAACAGGTTGCAAAGACTCTAGATGCGATTCCCTCATCCCCTCATCCATTTGTGTATTCATCCATCTTTCAGTCCTACAGTGTGCCCGCCCCTGCTAGGCACTCGGGGTACAGACATAGATGTGAGGAACACGTACAAAAAGCTGACAGAGCACGCTCACTGCTGGAAGGGAGGTCGGTACAGAGCCAGTGGGAGAACCGTGCGACCCCCCGAGCCTGCCCTGGGGAGTTAGGAGGGTGGGTGTGCTCTGTGGGAGGAGGAAGCTTAGGCGTCTCTCCTCCCTTCCTCTCCCCACCATTCTACAATGGCCTCCAAAGAGGAAGAGAAAGGTTCCCATATCCAGTGGCCCACTGTTCTAGGGTGTGGAGGTTGTGCCCAGTGTGTGGGCAAAGGTTTGGCACCACAAGGAGGTGACGTCTTGGGATGCTTTCGCTGCCACATCTCCTGCAGAGATGGAATGGGGCTGGGGCAGCTCTGGCTTGGTAGGAGGCCCAGGCAAGCAAGAGCAGCTCTTGCTTTAAAGACTCTGTTTCCTGTGTAGTGAGGTCAGGTGGATCTAGAAGGACCAACGTGACACCCCGTCCCTAGCCCCCTGCCACCTTGAATGACTGGGATGGGCGCCCAGCAGCTCTGCTCCGGTCATCGCAGCAAACACGCTTTCTCTCTCTGTGCCTCTGATGCTTTTGTGCTTGCTTCTTCTCACTGCTGGCGTGCTCGGGACTGCCTTTCCTCACCAGCGGAGTGGTAAGACCCAAATACCAGGTGTGGGCTTAGGGGGATAGAGAGAAGAGGCTGCTCTGCTTGCTTTGGTCCCACTGTCCTGGCCACTTTCAGCCCGTAGAAAGGAGGCTTCTGTGCGGCTCAGCTCAGCCCCCCGGGAGCCAGCACTGAAGTCTGGGGCCAAAGCCTCGGAGTCTTGGCTTTGTTCTCTGGACATATATCTTCTCAGAAGCCTTCTGAAATAGTAGATGGCTCTGCTGAGGATATGATTGGGAGCAAGATCCTGTGTCCTTGCCACCAGTCTACCCATCTCCTATTTCCCAGCATCTAGGATAGCTTTGCCTAACTATGTAAGTGTTGGCACAGGAGCCTAGAGTTTGGAGACAAAGTTGCACATGGAAATTTGGTGCCTCTGTGTTGAGAGAGGCCTCTAATGATTATACCTTCGTCTCTTGCCAAATTTCAGGTGTTCTGACAAGAATAAATATTCTTAGTGGGAACAGATCTCAAGTCAAGTTGCTAGGAAAGCAAGCTACCACATGTATTAGGAGCCGGCGGTGCCTTGAGGGCACCATGTAGGGAGAGGTAGACAGGACCGTGCTGGGGCTGGATCCTGGGGTGTTGAGGGTGAGGATGGAGATCTGCCATCAGCAGGAGCCCTGGAGGGATGTGGAAGACCACAACCTGTGCACTAGGACAGTAACTCTGACAGCGCATGGAGGGGATGGCTCAGGGAACATTCGTTCATTTAGGGGGCTGTCGCAATACTGTAGTGAGAGGTAACGTGTAGCGGTGGGGTCAGGGATGGGAAGGCAAGAGAAATAAATCATGGCGGTACAACTGAGGGGTCTTCGTGAGCCTCTGGACAAGGTGGCAAGGAGGAGGCCCGACTTCACTGACAGCTTCTCTGAATTGTAGGGCGAGAAAGGAGAACCGGGTGCCATCCTGACGGGGGACGTTCCTCTGGAAAGGCTGATGGGGAAAAAGGTAATTATGTCACTAGACCCTGGAGGTGCATATCTGCTTTGACTTCCCATGGTTTCTGCCTCACGCAGCATTCCTCTGAGTGACAAGTACGTGTCTTCCTGTTTCAGGGTGAACCTGGAGTGCACGGGGCCCCCGGACCAATGGTAAGCCGGGGCGTGTCTCAGCTGGGTCTGGACTGGGGTTTGAAGCACTTCCCATATTCCGGTTCCATTATATTTAGTTGTCCCAGTTGTGAAAAGTCAAAGGATGTGGCGAAATGTATTAGGATAGGCTAGCTGTAATTAAGTTAAGATCTCAGTGGGTTAACACAATAGCAGCTTATTTCTCACCCTTACAAAGGCCACGGTGGCTGTTCCCACTGGGCATCTCTCCTGCAAGCAGTGTCTCAGGGACCCAGGATGCTTCCAAGACTCTGCCGTCTTGAGGATTCAGGGTCACGCTGGGGTCTTCCAGATGGCAGGCTGAGGTTGGGGAGGGGGAAGAGACTGTGGAAGATGATGAACATCACTTCTGGCACCTTCCATTGGCCAGAACTCAGATGCCTGGGACCCCAGAATGTAGTTATCCTGTGTGTCCAGGAGGGAGGGGAGAGCCGGGTGGTGGTGAGCACTGACAGTTATACCGCAGCCCTTGTCAGCTAAAGGTTGCCAGCTGCCCAGGGAGCCCCTCAGAGGAACCCCATGAAATCTCTCTACGCTTTTGGGATTCTAGTCCTGAATCTGCTACTCATTTGCTGTGAGACCTTGAGCAAGCCCTCTTCTCTCTCTGGGCTTCTGAGTACCCATCTGTGTGTTGAAGGGATTGGATTAGTACCAGATGGTACTAGGGCCCTTCTGGCCTTACTGTTCTAGTAATCTATAACCCCCCTGGGCTTTTGAATAGCCTGTTTCTCTCAAGGGTAAACCCTCAACTTCCCTATCATATATTTCCCCCCACTGTCCCCAAAGAACAAAGCAAGTTCAGGTGTAGAAGCTCTGCTGAGGATCAGACACTCCTGAAACTTCATATATTTCATCTCATTTCATCTTCACAATCCTAAGAGGTAAATACCAGAACCCCTGTTTTATAGATGAGGAGACCAAGGCTCAAAGAGGTTAAATAGCCTGCCTGCTGTGACACAGCTTAAGCGGCAGAGTGGGGATTTGAGGCCAGCCTGTCAGACTCTGCGTCCAGGCTCTTTCCCCCACACCCCGCTGCCTCCAGTGGACAAGCTGCCCTTGATAGAACTGTACATGGGGGTTGTCTGGTTACAGCTGATCTCAGGCCTGGAGAGAAGGGACCTCACGTTTCTGTAACAGACATGCGTACTTGATGAATAGCCCATAACCACCAATGTGTGTCCTTCAAAAGACCTTCTGAGGCCTTTGGTCCTTTAAGTCAGGATGGACTTGGGGGACCTTAAGTCAGGATGGACTTAAGGGACCAAAGAACAGACACCTGGAGTGGGGCAGCTGGGGGCTAAGACAGATAGGGAGGGTCTTGTGTTAACCGCTGGTTAACTACTTACTAACCTCTGATATTATGGAAAATACAAATAGCTAGCAATGGCGGCTGGAAGTTCCCAGTGAGGCCCAGCTTGTGCACAGCTTGCCAGACACAGGCAGTAAGGGGCGCCTTCTAATTTGCATAAAGGTGCCATATGTGCTAGCTGTGGCTCTGGTGACTAGCATAGCTTGCGACTCCTTTTCAAATTCACTGGAGTCTTCCTACTCAAAGTACGGTCCATGGACCAGCATCACTGACCTCACCTGGGAGCTTCTTAGAAGTGTAGAACCTCTGGCCCCACCTCAGACACACTGGGTCTCCATTGGAACAAGATCCAGGTGATTCTCATGCACATTGATGTTTGGGAGGTGTCGCCTATGCCCTGTTAACCCCTCTACCTTTGCTATTCTTCCCCTGCGAGCAATATGGACTGGGTACTTTACACACCAAACCTGTTTCAACTCAGTTTTTAGTTGCCATTTTTCAGGGCAAATCATGGTAACAGGAAGAAGCACCTTGGAGGGCCCCAGGCTTAAACCATTCCTTCCTCCAGGAGATAGGGTAGACCCAGCTACAGGATTGGGAAGGTGCGGGCCAGGAGCAGAACATGTTCTAGGAAGGGACAATCATCTGTGGCATTGTCAGCCAAGGGGTCTGCATCCCAGATGCCAGAAGGCAGGAGGGTTCCCGAAGGAGGTTGGAACAGAACAGCGGCTCTAGAAGCATGTGAAGCTGGAAAGCCAGCACTGAGATAGGGTCCCTAGGGACAGGTCGGAGCATGGCAGAAAGCAAATCCCGGAGCGAGTTATTAGGCAGGGCTGGCCTGGGGAGTGAGCCAGGGCTGCATTGCTCACAATGCAGGATGTGGCGAGCCCTGAGGCCTGACCCCTAGGGCAGAGGTCCACGTTCTGGGCCGGCCGGCACCCAGCGACCAGGGAGCTGAGGCCCTGGGCTTCTGACCTCTTGCTCCTTGGTGAGCCCTGACTTTGAGGGGCTGGGTCCAGAGTCTGGGCTGGGCCGGAGCCTGCAGGAAAGCAGGGCGTGGTGTGGGGCTGAGCAGGTGCTTCTGGCTGAGAGCACAGAGGCCGGAGACAAGGAGCCGGGTAGGTGGGTACTGACATTGCTCCTTGCCCCCTTCCTCCTGTCGGTGGCTCACTGTCACCACTGCCCACAGAAACAGGCTGACACCCCCCATCTCCCCGAACCCAGAGTTTCTGATCTGGTGTTTGTTTTGCCTCTAGGGGCCCAAAGGACCACCAGGACACAAAGGAGAACTTGGCCTCCCCGGACGACCTGTAGGTATCAGTGTTCCTTAGGATGGAAGGGGAGGACATGTGGGCCAGGCTGGCCTATGGGTGGTGGGTTTACTAAGGTGTCTCCTGTGGGTTCCAGGGTCGACCAGGACTGAATGGCCCCAAAGGTGCCAAAGGAGATCGAGGGGTCATGATGCCGGTGAGTCCCCCAGGGATGCGGCCAGAGGCTGGTGTCCAGGGCGGGTGAGAGAATGCCAGGTCCGGTGAACTTGCAGACTGAATGCCCAGGAATGTTGTCTTCCTCCACTGCCCCTCCAAAGGTCCTCCCAGCCAGCCCTGTCCTCTGGCTCACTCTCAGGAGGGTCCCTGTCACCCCTAGCACCTTTGTGGGGCATAGGCTTCCTCATGCAGATCCCAGGGGACACATGGAGAAAGCATCCTGGCATGCTCACAAAATGTGTTTCCAAATCCCAGGGCGTCTGACTCTCCCCTCCTTTAAGAAGTCCCAGAGATTGCTCACATCCCTCGGGGCTCAGTCTGTGCTGCGAGTCAATGTCAAGGGCAACTCAGCTACTTGGGTAGGGCCTCACGAGGTGGCAAATACTGGAGCATCAGTAGGTCCGGGGTCCGAGAGAAGGAAGCTAGTGTTTATTGAGCAACTGCTGCATACCAGATTCTATTCAAAGTGCTTTTAAGGACAATATTTCACTTAGTCTTTGTGATGACTATCACATGAGACATAAGAGGAAACTGGTGCCTGTTGAAGTCAAGACACCCACCAAAGGTCCCCTAGCTAATAAGCAACAAAGCAAGATGCAAACATAGTTCTAAGCCCATTGCTGCTTCTGTTTGTGCCACCCTGTCTCTGCTTTTTATGCCCAGAAATCCAGAATACAATTTTACTGAAGCATTAGGGGTCTCCCACTCACCAAGCCCACTGCACCTGGTATGTAAGCCAGACACCGATGCTGTCTTGAGAGTGGTCAGCACGGCTTCTGCACCGGCTAAGCTCCTCACCCTTGTCCCTCAGAGCCTCCCATCTCCTGCTGTGAGGCCGCTGGGCTTGAAGGAGAAAATGATGCATGGTGTTAAGGCCAGGCTGACTTGGCTTTGAAAATGACTGCTACCTAACCAGAGTTTTGCATTTAATTTTGCATTTCTGAGGCACTCCCCTGGGCACCCTATCATGGGGAGGGGGCATCCACCACCTAAACCCCCTTCACACTAGAGATTTGCTGATAGACTGACTGTAGGCTCCATATCAACTAAGCACTGCTCTGGGAGTCAGAATCTGGGTTGTGATCTCGGTTTTGCCGTAAGTTGCTGTGTGGCCTTGAGCAAGTCGATTCCCCTCTCTGGGACTTGTTATCTGCATGTGTTAACCAGAGACAATACTTGTTGCTCTGCTGTCTCCTCTGTGGTTTGTTGTGAAGCTGTAGTGAGATCAGGAATGTGGATGTGCCCTGTGGAAGGGATAGACCCATCCAAAGGAGAAGTGGCTTCAGAGGACCCTCCTTTCCTTGCTGTGTTCCCAGAACCTGGGGAAAGTGTCCTGCAGCCGCCCCTGCACTCATGACAACCTGAACTCAGGGACGGCCTTTCTTTTCTCTCTTCAGGGCCCACCTGGCTTACCTGGTCCTCCAGGGCCCCCTGGACCGCCTGGGGCAGTGATTAACATCAAAGGAGTAAGCTGGGATGGGTGGGGAGACCTGCGTGGGGAGTCAGGCACGGGGCTGGCCTAAGCTGGAGTCAGGGTGCTGATGGCCTCACCTCTCTTGTTCTCACCACCCACAGGCTGTTTTCCCAATTCCTGTCCGGCCGCACTGCAAAACGCCAGTAAGTAACAGTCACTGCCTTAAAGAGCAGGCTTTGGCATTGAAAGCACCTCGGAGAAAAAGATCAGCCTTTGTCTTAGGCCACTTCTATCAGTGAATGTCCTCTCTCATGTCTCTTGTCACCTATGTCTAGACCCTTAAGTGACTAAAAGCTTCTGGATAACAGATCGCGGCAATGAAATACACTGGATCTTGTAAGGGTGCACGCACTGGCAGGGTTCTTCTTTTAAGATAATATAAAATCAATGTCTTTTGTGGACACATGAGCTTCATGGTTGGAGCAGAATAAAATTAGCGAAAACAGACCCCTTAAAAAATATAGATGGAACAAAAGCAATGCCAACTTGTGGTCTTTGCGTTGGGAACTTGGGCTAAAATCTGTAGCTATGTTCTGTCCTTTCCCAACGATCATGTTAGTGCGCAGCACACAACTCCCACAGGCAGGGATTAGCTCTGCCGCTTTATAATAAGGAAACAAACTGTGATTCAGAGAAGCTCACTTGCTTGTCCCAGGCCGCGGGACGTGCCTGAACTAGAACCATAGCTCGCGTCTCCTGACCACTAGGCAGCAGTGCAGACTGCGAGTCCAAGGGGTCAGGCACTGCCTGGTCCCCCAGCCAGTCAGCAGCACTGTCCCTGGGGGTTCACCCATATTACGAGACTTGTTTCTGTCGGGAAACCTGAGGAGAGTGAGCCCCGTGCACAGGCGTTAGTCACAAAATCGTGCATAATCGTCTCATTCATTCAACAAATATTTACTGAGCACTCACCGAGTGCCAAATACTCTGCCGGGCCCTGGAGACACAGGGGTGAGCTAGACAGGTGTGGTCTCTGTTCTCGGGAGCTCATATGTTACAATTTAGAAATATTCCCTGAAGTGGGTCCGTAATTGATGCCTGTTGGAGGTGATGATGAGGGTTGGGTCAGAGGCTTCAAAGTGATGCAGTTTGGCTGTGTGTCTTCCCAGACATCTGTCCCTGGCTAAACTCTGAGGCATCCAAGTCTGCAGCCCAGAGCCTGGGAGCTCTGGCCCGGAAGGCAGAGGGCAGGACCCGCCTCTGTAAGGTGACTAAAGGGCCTGCTGGCCGTGGCCTGGAGAGAAGCATGGATTGTCAGAACTGGATGGAGGGCCCACCTGAGTGGTTGCTGCATCCCACCTCCTTATGGTACAGAAGGAGAGACCACAGGCCAGACAGGAAAGGGCTGGCTCCAGGCGCCGCTGTGGATTAGTGCCAGAAGCCTCCCCCAACTAACATGATTTCAGGCTGCAAATGGGCCAACCATGGGACAGCACTCAAGGGCTTTGGGGGGCTTTAAAAATGCTAGGGTAGTTACCATGACCCGTGCTAGGACCCTTGCAGTAACCAGGGCCTGTGGGGGCCATGGAGTTGCATAAAAGAAGCCAAAGGTGGGCTCAGAGCATTTTCGGTGAGTTGCTGACTTCATGTTGCCTGGTCGGACACCATGGGAGCTGGACCTTGGGCATTTCCTGACTTGCTCTCAAAATGGCCTTTCTGAAACAGAAACGCTTCTTTTCACATCCAGCATTCCATGAGCACCCTCTGGTTTCAGCCCTTCCCAGCACCCGGACAATTTACAGCTTGCAGAGCCATGGAGGAGCTTTGTCAGCATAACTACAAGACAGCGGCTTGGCGATGCAGCCTCCATCCTTAACTTAGAAGTGTTTTTCCTGGAAGATTCCCTCCCCACCTCCCATCTCCTCTTAGTGACCCCTGAGCAGCTTGTGACCCTCCCTCCACCCGTAAGCATGGAAGGATCCTGGCTCCAGGTGGACCACTCGGATTCCACCTATCAACTGGGACAAAGCCAGGTTGCAGGTGGCTTTGTCTTAGTAGATAAGGAAGTGCAGCTATCTGGGAGAGAACTTGGAAGGAATATTATATAAAATAACTTGGACCCCAGACCCCTGGCACTTAATGGGGAGTCTGGAGTAGCCCCCCCACCCCAACCTAATGATAACCCCGTGCACTGGTTACCGCTGCTGTTAGTTCCTGTTCATTACACTCATCTTTGGACACAGCAAAGCTGATGGGCTGGGTACGTCGCTTGCCGGGGTGCCTGACCTCTCACATGAATCAGTGCTCCGTGATAAGAAAGAATGCCAGGAATGCTCATACTTGGCCAAACCAACACTGCCGCGATTTGTTGTCTTAAGCTTTGGGCTTCCCCTCTGCTGAGTTTGTCGGCCAGTAGGTCTTGGTTCTGTCTCCCATGGCCCCCCTATGTGATGGGCCTCCCAGTTGAATGCCTGGGATGTCTGTGCCCTTGGGGCTACTGGGGGGCTCAGGGGTTGGGGGGTTGCAGAGCCAAAGGAAGGCCCGACCCCATGGCATCACCTCTTCTGCCCCCATGCCCCCGACACAGTGTCTGCCTGTGCATGCAAATGCCAGGGCAGGGTAGGCAGTGTCTGACACGCCTTCCTCTCTTTCCAGGTTGGCACCACTCATCCCGGGAATCCAGAACTCATCACCTTTCATGGTACACGCTCCCTTCTCCACTGTGTTTCTCTGGGACATCGCCTCACCCTAGTAGCTCTGAGGAAGGTGGTTTTCATTTGCCCAGTGCTGGGCACAGACTAGGCGGTCGGGAAGGTCTGCCTGTGTGTGGTGGGAGAAGTGGCTGTGGGGCTGGGCACCTCTTTGGTTGGGGCAGCACACGTCTATCTGTCCTGCCCGTCTTGGCTGAGCCTCCAGCTGGCAGGAAGCACGTCGCTTGTTCATTCATGTGTTCATCTGTTCATAAAACATTCGCCGATGCCTACTCCTTGCTCGATATCATCCCACGCACTGGGCTGAGGCAGTTGAATCCTGCAGTTCCTGCCTCCCAGGCCCTTGGAATCTGCTAAGTGAAACTAACTATTTAAAAAACAATGATAGTGTAATATGCCAAGAGCTAATCCAGGGAAGGGCTGTGGGAGCTTAGAAGACTCTTGCCTCAAAGTGGCGGGACCAGTTAGCATCAGCATCTCCTAGGAGCCCATTAGAAATGCAGAACTTCAGGCCCCACCCTCCTCCCTAGTCCTGCTGCATCAGAACCCACATGGGAACAATCTCGCAGGTGAGCCGTGTGCACAGTAAGTGTGAGAAGCGCTGGCTCGGAGTGTTTCATTAGGAAACACCAGCGTGTTCATGGCCACATGCAGGAGCTTTTCTAGGCACACGAGAGAGGGACAGGCCAGGAGACAGGGGCCTGCAGATGAGCAGGCACTCTGGTCCCTCCGTCCCCACACACCCTGTCACACCATGTATCCCCCTTTCGATTGAGGAGTCCAGACACTTGGGGCTTACATGGGGGGAGGCCTCCTTCTCCCCATATTCACCTCCAGCTCTCTGTGCCACCCGGCCTGCCAGGGGACAGTCTCCCTGATGATGTCTGGCCCCACGGTTTTTCTGTCACTTCTGGTTACCAAGTCCAGGCTGTTTCTACACCCCCTGCTCAGATTCAGTTCCAGGCTCTCCTCTACCCCAGTGCAAGGGGGACCTAGGGGATGATTTGATCTCTTATCGTCCCAGTTGCTCCCCTGCCCTGAGGGGCTCTGCTGGAAGGAGCAGGAGGGAACAGACCTTTTGGAACGTGCCGCGTGTTGGGAGCTGGCCTTCCTCCTACTGGCTTGTGGGTCGTCACTACTGCTCTCACCAGTGGTGGTGAGCTCATCGTCTTCTTCTCTGACCACTGCTGCCTGTGGTCTTGGTGTGGGTCCACTGTCCAGGTCCTCAGTCCCAAGCTGCTCCCCCAGCACTGGTGAGATGTGGCTGCATCTCCGTGCTGACCCACAGCTGGCACCATCACGCCTCTGAGCTCACATTCCTTCCCCCACACTAGGAAAGCCTAAGCCCCCAAATCTCATCTGCACTTTGTGACCCCGACTCTAGGCTCCAGGGGGTTGGTGGGTTGATCTGCCACACCTCTCGGGAACCAGGAACATAAAGGCCTCGTGTCCATCCCACCTAGGGAGGTGGGGAAAGGGAACCGCTTCCCTTCCCAAACACTGATCTCCTGAAAGGCTCCCTTCCGGGCCCCCTGTTGCATAAAGCCTGGACGGAGGCCAGTCCCGCAGAAACAGTTCCCGCTAGTCCTGCAGGGAGGTGCGCCGCCACACAGTTGGCACGCTCCCCACGTTGTAAGTGGGGTACTTGGCACCTTTAGTTGTCCTGTGGAGGCACTCCTGGGAGGTCCCTCTCCTCCCCATGTGCCACCGTGCCGCACAAGCCTCGGCGAGATGAGAAAGATTGCGCTGGTGTGGAGCCTCAGTCCACACGCGTGGAAACCCCCGAGCGAAAGTCCGTCGTAGCCCCTGCTGCGCCCCCGTGGTGCTCTGCTAGCACCTCAACAACAGCACACGTTTCATGCCTTGCGTGCTGTGAGCTGTGTCTGTCTCCGCAGCAAGACCGAGCTTTTCAAGGTCAGGAATGTATGTAACGCATCTGCCTCTGCCCTCTTCATCATTTAGCAAAGGATTTTGTACCTGCTGAACTCTCAGTAAGCCTTTGTTCGAGTAGACTTTGTTAAAGGAGCTGAGTTTGAAAACTTGTCTCAGAAAGGTTTTATGTAAAATGAAGGTGATTTTTCACCATTTTTTTTGAATGTATGTGTTTGGTGGCAGGTGTTAAAGGAGAAAAAGGATCCTGGGGTCTTCCCGGCACAAAAGGAGAAAAAGGCGATCAGGGGGCCCAGGGACCACCAGGTACTCCAGCCCTTGTGCTAGATCTCGACTTGGGCTTTTGCTCCTGAGAAGTGCAGCTGAGCAAGAGCGAGACTAATCATGTTACCACCCTGAACGCGGCTCCACTGAGGTCTAGTGAGACCCAGTGACTGGCCCGGCATGTCCAAGATGGAGCATTGTCAAGAGCGACCAGAACTTCCGATCATTCATATTTCATGTGCAAAACAAGGCCCAAAGAGGGCTGGGGACTCACCCAGGACCCTGTGGTGTCTGGGTTGCTGGGCCCAGACCAGAACCCATTTCTGCCTCTTTGCCCAGAGCCGACCCTGTGAGCTAACCCAATGCAAGGTCATGTCCACTGCGAAATAAACATGGTGGCCAACTTGGAGACTTGGGTTTTTAAATTTCTGAAACTACGATCATGAATTTTAAGAAGTATTTCTTTTTCAGGTCCTCCAGTTGATCCGGCTTACCTGAGACATTTTCTGAATAGCTTGAAGGTGAGTATTTCTCTACTAAACGCATGGCCTGTGTTTCCAATGCCCTGGCTCGATGTCAGAGGCCAAGTTCACCCCACTCCTCCTGAAATGTCCCCATATTCTCTGCTTCCAGGGGGAGAATGGAGACAGGGGGTTCAAAGGAGAAAAAGGAGACTCTAATGACAACTTCTTTGTGTCTGGGCCTCCAGGCCTGCCAGGAAACCCAGGCCTGGCCGTGAGTAGTAGCCCCTCCAAGTCATCTTCCCTGTGGGCTTGCACCCCTCTCTGAAGCCCCCAGAAGGACTAGGCAGTGGAGGAGTTGAGGGTTAGTCATTGTGCTCTGAGCTGGAGGCAGGACTTGGGGATTGGCCAGCTCTCCCCATGATTGCTGGGGAGGGAAGTGAGGTGGGCAAGGCTATGTGCAGTTAGGTAACTTCCAGACCACTAAGCACACTGTCTTATTCATGTAAATGGTGGAAAATTTGCTCAACACAAAGTGTTATTGATGGTGAGCACATCAGATAATGGAGGCAGAATGGAAGGTGAGGGAGATATTTTTAGAGGAGCTATTTGATTCTTCCGAAATTTTACCAAAGAAGATACTCCTAAATAGGCTTGGTCTTCCTAGGATGTGACCCAATGAGTATATGGCCAGATCACTGACCTTTGGTTCCAGAGCTCACCATGAGGGGAGAACCAGCAAAGCCAGGATCAGGGCTCTACTTCTAGCTAGGCCTCCCTCTTGCTTTGTGATCTTGGACAAGTCCTTCCCCTCTCCAGGCCTTAGTTTCTTCATCTGTGAAGTACAAAGTCTAGACTAGATGGTCTCCAAGGTCCCTTCTGACTCCAGGGCTCGCTGGGGTTCTCTGTAGCATCATTCAACGTAATGACGGGGCTGCTGCCCTTGAGGCCTCACTCCTCCTTGAATTGTGCCAAGATTGAGGATAATAGTAACAACAGATGGCATTTATTGCTTTCTTACAGATGTCCCCATGAAAGGACTAGTTGGGACTTCTAGTGATGAATGGTGCTTTCTCGACTCTTACTGTGCGCTTGCCTTGACAGGGCCAGAAAGGGGAGACTGTCATTGGGCCCCAAGGACCCCCAGGTGTACCTGGCCTGCCTGGGCCACCTGGCTTTGGAAGACCTGGTTCCCCTGGGCCACCAGGACCCCCAGGACCACCAGGACCTCCAGCTATCCTGGGAGCAGGTTAGTTCCGTGAGCAGAGCCCTCATTCACGCTGCCCCTACTAGTATGCTCAGGGTCATGGCATCTGGGTCATGTGTCACAGCCACACTGTCTAACAGAGGGCTCTTCCAGGATGGAGCCTTATTTCTTTTCTTTTTTTAAATTGAGATATAATTTACACATCATAAAATTCACCCATTTAAAGTGTACAATTCAGTAGTTTTTAATATATTCACAAGGGCATGCAGCCATCACCACTGTCTAATTCTAGAAAATTTTCATCACACCAGAGATTTTGTGCCATTAGCAGTCACTGTCTTTCCACTCTTCCCCACTCCTCCCCCAGATCTTAGCAACCACTAATCTACTTTCTGCCCCTGGATTTGCCTATTCTGGAAATTTCATATAAATGGAATCATATAATATCTGGCCCTTTGTTTCTGGCTTCTTTCACTTGGCATAACGTTTCTAAGGCATATCCATGGCATAGCATGTATCAGTACTTATTTTTATTTATGGCCAAATAATGTTTCATTGTATGAATGTACATTTTGTTTATTCATTAATCTGTTCATGGACATTTGGGTTGTTTCTACTTTTTGACATGAATAATGCTGCTATGAACATTCGTGTTTAAGTTTTCGTATGAGCGTATGTTTTCAGTTCTCCTAGGTATATACTTAGGAGTGAAACAGGGTAATCTCATATGGTAACTCTATGTTTAACTTTTTGAGGAACTGACAAACTGGTTTCCGAAGGAGCCATAGCATTTTGCATTCCTACCAATGTTGTATAAGGGTTCCAGTTTCTCTTCATCTTCACCAAGATTATTATCTTTATTATATCTTTTTTTTTTTAGCCATCCTAATGGGTTCATGTGAAGTGGTATCTCATTGTGGTTTAGGTTTGCATTTCCCTAATGACTAATGGTGCTGTTCATCTTTTCACGTGTGGGTAGAAACTTCCTTGCTGCTTTGTCAATGCCTTAGGGACTTAAGAAACTCCTTTAAGGACCAGCATTGATTGTAACTCTCTATGTAAAAATCTATTCACCCTTTGGAGCCTCGCTTCCTCAAATGCAAAATGGGTGAAATTTTAAAAACCTTCATTTATTGAGCATTTATCAAGTGCCAGGCATTTTGCTAATCATTTTACTACAGCATTTTATTGAATTCTCCCAACAACCCTTCAAGAAAAGTAGTAGCATCTCCATTTTACAGGTGAGGAAATTGAGACCCAGAGACATTAGGAACCTTTCCAAGCTCACACAGCTAATAAGTGACACAAACAAGATTAGGACCCAGATCAGTATAGCTCCAAAGCCTGTGTTATTTCCACTATGCCCATGGTGGAAGACAATAATATTAATAGTAGCGATGATTGCATAACGTGGCTTGGATCTTTCTTTTCTTTTCTCTCTCTGTCTTTTTTTTTTCTCTAAGAAATAGGGTCTTACTCTGTCACCCAGGCTGGAGCACAGTGACACAATCATAGCTCGCTGCAGCCTCCATTTCCTGGGCTCAAGCGATCCTTGTGCCTCAGCCTCCCAAGTGGCTAGGACTACAGCTAAAGCTGTTAGCCATGCCTGGATAATTTTTAAAATTTATTGTGGAGACGGGGTCTCACTATGTTGCCCAGGCTGGTCTCTAACTCTTGGCCTCAAGTGATCCTGCCACCTTGGCGTCCCAAAGTGCTGGGACAACAGCCATGAGCCGCTGCACCCGGCTTAGCCTTGGATCTTTGGCTGCAAGTGACAGAAACATAACTCAAAGTAGCTCCAAGGGAAATTCACTGGACGTGGAAGAGGGAGTGGACAATCAACTTATGGGAAGGGGAGACATGTAGCTGGACCTCAGGAACAGCCAGAACCAAGGACTCGCCCCTGCCAGGACTCTCTGGCCATCTCTTTCTCAGCTTCTCTCTGTATGCCAGTTTCATGCTTCCTCACCACAGACCACATCCTCTGCATGGTGGGAAATATGGTTACTGACAACTTGCAGTGTCTACTGTCAGCTCAAAATCTTGAAGTTCTTTCTCAGTTTTAGTCTGAAAAGTCCTGGGGTGGGGCAAGTCCCTGGGAAGGATTCTGACTGGCCTGTGTTGGGCCAGGTTCCCAACCTTGGACAGATCACCTGTGGCCAGGAGGTAGGATCACATGAGAACATGGTAGCTCTTTCTGGAACCAAATGGTTGCAGAGGTGAAGGGGAAGATCCTAAGAGAAGAGGAGGAGGATACTGATCCTGCAAAGGAAGAAGGGGCTGGGTGGGTTAAACCAGAGGTGCCCCGCAGCCTTGAGGGAGGAGTAGGGTGGCAGGAGGTGGAGGCAGGCAACAGGGTGAACGCAGGATGCAGAGGATCTGTCGTCCATGGCAGCACTGCACGAGGGGGACCCAGGATGCCTTGCTGCACTGAACAAACATCACCCCTCACATAATGTCTGGCAGCGAGTCGCAGTTCACAAAACACTTTCATAACTGTTATCCCATGTCATCTTCACAGCAACCCTGGGAGGGGGAGGAAATGGGTATTATTACAGAATCCATCTCACGGATGAAGACACCGAAGCTCACAGAGGTTAAGAGACTTTCCCAAAGTCACTAATACTCATGGGAGGCATGGCTGGGATCTGAGTCCAAGTCCTCTGACCCTCTATCCACTGGATGTTTATTTACCACCTAGGTATGGATGTTCAAGTCCTATTTGGAAGTGAAGACTTGCAGTGACCTAAAGAATCATATAATTTTACTGGAACTTGTAAGGACATCCTTAACTGTGCCAAGAGCTTTGCAGATTTGAGGGCAGGGGGCAGGGAATTAGAGACAGATGAAGAACAAAGGAATAGTTGTAATAACCCTTTTGTTTGCCTAGAGTAAGGGCTTTGCAATCGGGGGATCATGGACTGCTAAACAATGCAAGCATGTAACTCAGGAATCTGTCAGCCCACTAACATTTTTTTTTTAGAATGGAGTGTGTGCATTTGTCAAGGGCAGAGGGCAATAGCCTTTTTCTGATTTTTAAGGGCACAGTGACTCTTCAAAAGCTAAGAGCTCCAGGTCGAATGCTGTACAATTTGCAAAGCAGTAAGTTCTCACCACAGCCCAGGGAAGAAGAATTGCCTGTTTACATTTTGCAGATGAGGAAATAGGTTCAGAGAGCTTGCTCTTTCCTCAAGACCACATAACAGGGAATTGACAAGCTGGGGACTTGAGTCCATGTCTCTGGCCCCAAGGCCAGGGCTGCTGTCCCTACACCAACCACTCTGGCCCCCTTCCACTGCCTAGCTCCTTCTCTTCCTCTTTCTGGGCTTGCTTCCTGTCTGGTAGTCACATGCTTGTCTCTTGGGTGAAGTAAGTTGTATGAGTCAAGATATTTTTGGATGTAAGTGACAAAAAACTCAAACTGGCTTTCACGAACTACAGCCACAAAAGGAATTTATTCACTTATAACAGTGAAAAATCTCAGGCATGGCTTGATCCAGGGTGATAGTCAAAGAATCCCAGCTCTTCCTCTAACCAGTCCATATGGCCTGAGTCACCTGCTGGGTCCAGACCACCAAGATACAGCTGCAAGTTGGGTTGCTTTGTAGTACTGTGAGTGGGGTTGTAAACACTTCACTCCAGTGATCAGCTGACACCTGAGGCATTTTTCAGAGAGGGCAGTTCTTGTAACTTCTCTTTTCTGCTTTGTCGTAGCTGTGGCTCTTCCAGGCCCACCTGGCCCTCCAGGACAACCAGGGCTTCCCGGATCCAGAAACTTGGTCAGTGTCATTATCAATGTGTATTCATCATTCCATTTTGGATAAAACTCTGGCTACAGTGTTTAGGGCCTGGTACTCTTTCAGGATTAGCCTCCATGACAGTAGAATTGGTGCAATTCCACAAAGAGTAGAGGGAATTTATTATAGATGTCAGATGACTTAATACGTGTCACTTGTTATTATCTGAGAAAATCATTTATTATTTAAGTTCCACCCTTCAAATCCTTAATTGACTAAGCTATAACAAAAACAAAACATACAATAGTACATCAAAAAACATCAGCCCAAGACTGTAAACAGTATCACAACAGGTCCTTGTGCTGGTCATATTTACCTGGGTAGTTCAGCCTTCTCTCTTCCGCCAAAGGATGTCTCTTGTACATTTGTTACTCTGCAGCACTTGGGAACAAGATATGGCACACCAGGATCATTAGAAGGCACAGAAGCTGGACAAATATCTTACAAGGATGTCAGGAGTCCTAAGAATGCTCTTTGATCTTTGCTGGATTTTAGTTGGAAAATTTGGCTGCCAAAAGAGAGAACTGTCCAGCCAATGATAGAATTTTGATATTTGGTTCCTCTGGGGGAACTTCTAAGCCATTTGGATGCACAAAGCCATTATCTTCAAGGCTAAGTGAAAATTAATTTTTTATCATCTTTCTCAGTGAAAATGAAAAATAAAAACTCTCTTAGCTGATGTTTCTTTTATATTTGATGCTACTCAATAGATTTTTGCAGCATCCGTATCTGCTCCTAGATATACCAAGTGACTATCTAGTCTTTAGCAGCTTTCTAGGCAGAGAAATTACAGACCCTCATTTTGTATTGTGTATTTAATATTGTAACTACCCAGCTAGACAAAAAAGATTTAATACCTAAGTATAGTTGCTCACTTGCTTGCATTTCTATCTCCAAATGGAAATAAACTTGAAATTCCTCAAAGAGTAGCATGAAGTGACACCACTTAACAGTGTCGGGACCACACACAGCTTCAAAAAATGGAAGGGACAGCACTTACCCATGATTCCGCCAATGTCAAACCCAACAAAGACAACTCTGCTGACAATTTTTAAATGTTTCTGTACTCACAAAATGTTACCTTTTTTGTTTTAATTCATTTATTAGAATTTAGATTTGTGTTTCCAAGTAATACATGTTTTCGTTTTATCAAAAAGGATGCCCTTTAGTTATTGGTGAATATCTCCATGTCTATGTGGCACAATAAGCCTTGTTATCGAACGTGAGGGGTGGTTCGTAGTTGACTGTACAAAGAGGCCAGTTTGTCAAATTGTCCCCTCGCTCTGAGGATAACAGCGGTGTTTTGAATTTGGATGATCTGACAGGTCACAACCTTCAGCAACATGGACGACATGCTGCAGAAAGCGCATTTGGTTATAGAGGGGACATTCATCTACCTTAGGGACAGCACTGAGTTTTTCATTCGCGTTAGAGATGGCTGGAAAAAATTACAGGTAATTCCTATACTTCCTTTAACAAACTGCCTCCAAATACCCTCTAAAAATAATCGTCTACTCCTGTAAATGCCATTTTTCTGCTTTGAAAATAGGCCAAGTTTCTAGTTGATGTTTCATTTCAATGTACTGTTTTCCTTAAAGCTGGGAGAACTGATCCCCCTTCCTGCCGACAGCCCTCCACCGCCGGCACTTTCCAGCAACGTGAGTAGTTCCCCTGCTGTGTGGCTCATTCCTTCATTCATCAGGGTTTCCAGAGTCCCCCTTGGTCTCCAGCACATGCTCTCCAAGTGTACAGCCAGCTGTGCATAGTTTCGTATCTGGTAGAAACCCAGAAGTTACTAGGTACCAACAGAAGTGGAGGGAGAACTGGATCCAGAGGCTGGAGACCTGCTGTTCCCATGCAGTAGCTGAATCCTCCTGGGCAAGTGGCTTCCCCTCTCTTGGCCTCAGTTTATTCATCTGTGGAATCATTATTTGGTGTAAGCAATCGAGAAGATTCCTTTAATTTTGTAACACTCTCTGCCTTATGAGAACATGGCCAACTGACATCCATCTTTTAGCCTTACAGGCAGCCCTTTGAAGCAGGTACCCATCTTACAGATGAGGAAACTGAGGCTTTGAAGAGGTGGCAATCTCTGTTAAGTGACAGTGGCTTTTTAACCATGGGTCTTCTGCTTTCTTGGTTCAGTGCTCTTTTTCAAAGTCTTGAGAACATCCCCTCCCTTTCTGAGGATGACTTTTTCATTTGAGCCTGAATCTCTTCACAGTTCAGAGTCACAGTTAGAGACAATGACAAACCAAAGAAACATTGCACTTGCTGCCCACCATGTAGCAGTTCTAGGAAAAAAACAACAGAAAGAAACTCTGCACTTGCAACTCAGCACCTCTGAAGAACAGGTTGAACGCGTATTCAGATCTCTTTCTTTTCCTCTTTTACATAACAGCCCCATCACCCTCAGCCTCCGCTGAACCCTCTTTCAAGTGCCAATTATGAGAAGCCTGCTGTGAGTATGATTTCTGCACTGACTCTGTGAATACTGAGCGTGTGTCTATTACGTGCTAGGCCCTGTGCTAGTGCTCGGTCCCTACCGTCAAGGTGCGTGTGGGTAGCAAGAGAGGCAAACAAAAGCAAGAGACTTACAATGCAATTGTGTGCCGAGTTGTTTGGGTGAGGCAAACACAGGGTGCTGGGGGTACAAGGAAGGCCAAAGAAGTCTACCTGGAGGAGGTGACCTCTAAGTAAGACCTAAAGGATAGTTGGGTTCAGGAGTGAGCCAGGTTGGAGAAAGAGGGTGGGATTCCAGGCAGAGGGAAGATGGAACAGAGGGAGGCAAGGGGAAGCGCTGTGCAGTCCTATAACTGCAGGCGTTTCAGTCTGGCCCAAGGAGTAAAGCTCAAGGCAGGAGAGGAAGAAGTTCAGTTTGCAGAAGTCAGCAAGGGCGAGGGCAAGCGCCAGTCAACGAGAGCCTGCAAGCCAAGCCGAGTACTTTGACCTTTTCCCGGGGAGCTACTGGAGGCTGTAAAGCGGGAGAAAGTTATGATAAGATTGGCATTTCAGAAATGTCCTATGTTGTGGTGTCAAATGGATCAGAGGGGACATGAGCAGGGGTCCGAAGGCCAGTGAGGTGGCTCTTGTGCTTTCTCAGCAGTGAGCGTGTAGGCAGACTGGAGAGACAAGAAGGTGGCAGGAGTGACAAACTGGATCATTGGCTGGATATGGGGCAGTGAGGATGAGAGAGGTCAGAAAGGATGCCCAGGTTTCTGCAGGGGTGGTGGAGTGGCGACAGTTTCCTTTCCAGAGATCATCTCATTGTAGAGATTAGAAGCTCTCACTCTGTTCCTTCGCTAGCGTAAGTAGAGATCTTGTTCAAATCATTGCAGGAACCTCATGGAACTCAGCTGAATGGGAAGAAAGAATGCCATTAGTCTTGTATTTCTGCAGACCGCCTTCCACAAGAGTCTTTCTTCGCACCCCACACACATAATAGGTTACAGGAGCTTGCACACAGCTTTGGGTTGCCCTGGCACTGGTTCTGGCCCCAACTCTGTGATCCGACACCTGCTGAGCCCAGTACTACCCGGCTCAGTGCAGAGTCCTGGGAGAGATAGTCTATATGGTCTCTCTTGGGTCAGTTGCCCACTCCCTGTCCAATCGAGGGTAGCCAGGAGAATGAGGTTGAAGGCCTAAGGCCACTCCTTGTAGCAAGGACTGTGGGGGCACTTTCAAAGAACCAGACATGGGCATGGCAGACATCAGAAACATGTTTCCTGTACTGCCACTGTTCACCACGGGGGAACTCCTTTGGAGCATGGTGAGTCCAAGGTACCTGGAGGAGACCTGCATGGAGACTACCAGGAAGGGATAGGGTTTGAAGGTGTGAAACCCAGAGTGGGATCCAGCCTGGAGATGAGCCATGCGTTGCCACAGGGGTGGTAGGAACCCTGAGAGTGAACCTGTGCAGTGAACAGGGATTGGACCATGTGGAGCAAAAACAAAGGGGAAGCAACAGGAGAAATACGAGAAGGAAACCAGGAAGCCATAGCCAGAGAGGAAGGAAGAATGCCAAGCAAGGCAGTAGCCAGCAGTGTCCAGGGCTGCCAGGAAATCCATAACAAGAACTAAAAGGTAGCCTTCAAATTTAGAAACTAGAGCGCAGCATTTCAGTGGCCAAGAAGATTCTAGTTGGCTGAGGAGTAAACGGGAGGCGAGGGAAGGAAGAAGTGAGTGCAGGTAACCCTTCACAAGCCCCCAAAGAAGTTAGAGCAGTAGGTAAAGAATTTTTTATAGGATTTTGTAAATAGTAATACATATTCATTATAGAAAATTTTGACAACACATAAAAAGAATGGAGAAGAAGATAGTAACTTACCTCTAATTTTACCAAAATTACAACCACCCACAAAACAACCATTTTAACATTTTGATCGTTAAAACATTATTGTTTTCATAAAAGTGACACACATTCATTATAAAAATGTTCCAGCAATTAGAGAACTACAAACATGAGAGCCCCAAAGCCCCCGATCTTGCCATTC
>RJWJ010021930.1:0-27367 GCA_004363605.1 Indri indri | reverse complement strand
CAGCAATAGCACTATTAGGCATCTACCCAAAAGAGCACAAAACATTCTATGATAAAGACATCTGCACCCGAATGTTTATGGCAGCACAATTCACAATCGCAAGGACGTGGAAACAACCCAAGTGCCCGTCAATCCATGAGTGGATTAATAAAATTTGGTATATATTTACAATGGAATATTACTCAATCATAAGAAACGACAGTGATCTAGCACCTCTTACACTTTCTTGGATTAAAATTAAGCCCATTATCCAAAGTGAAGCACTACAAGAGCAGAAGAATGGGCTCCACTTGTACTCACCATCAAACTGGTTCTAACTGATCAACACTAAGTTGATCACATGGCAGAAATACTCTCTAGGGATTAGGGGGATGGGGGGGCAAATCAACAACTAAAGGACATGGGGAGCACTAAGGGCGGGGGAGGGAAGGGCACGACTTAAACCCGCACTTGGGTGAGGCAAAGGCATAAAGTGTAACTGTAGTGTTTGTACCCTCACAATACCCTGGAATAAAATAAAATAAAATTAAATTAAAAAAAAAAAAAAGAAGGTATTCACCCTTGGGTCCTGCAAGTGCAGGGTCAGCCTGTTTGTTTACCTTGTTTGTTTACACTTGTTTGTTTCCCTATGGCCTATGGCTGGTTTTTCCCCAGAATAGCAGACTTGAATAGTTGTGACAAAATTGTCTGGGCCACAAAGCCTAAAATATTTATTATCTGGCCCTTCAAAGAAAACATTTGTCCACCCTTGTTCTTGAGCAACAGTTTAGGCCCCTTAAGCTCAAGTTCAAAAGGGAAGACAAAAACAAGGACTTACCAGGTCATCTGAGACTTAGTGCTTAGCCTGATATCACTCTTATCCTTGGCTGTGTCTGGAGGGGCCACTGAAAATGAGGGAGTGGTTTCAGGGCCTAAGATACTGCTGCCAGGATGGAAACTTCTTATAGGAGCCTTAATATTCCAAAGCTCCCTCCCAGACCTGCATGCTGCAGCACCCATTCAATTACAAGTGCCATTTGGGGAAATGTCCCATCTAATCAAAATCTGAGTGCTCAAGGTTGGATTAAAAAATCCGAATGCCTGCCAAATTGTTTGCCATCCATTCAAGTATGGGTGTCTTACTTGTGCTGTCAGGGCTTACAGAGTGACAGCTCTCTTTGTCAAGAGTGAGTTTTCCTAATGATCTGGAAAACCCCTTTTGTCACTGCTCCCCGCCTGCATTATTCATCCTTCCTTAGACTGGAAGATGTTGTAGTAGAAAGAACATTGATTTTAGAATCCAAATCCTTTGGTTGTAATTTTGACTCTGCAGCACAATAGCTGTGTGCCCTTGGGTAAGTCACTGAACCTCCTCTGTTGAATAGGGGATGTGATACCTACCTCACTAGGTTGTTGCAAGGTTGAAGCATCAGATAAAGCAACAGTTGTACATAAGTAGTGTCATTACTTGTTGATGACTCAAAATTGTGGGCAAAATGATGAAGAAATTGAAGGATGGCTTTATATGCACCTTCTCTTCCCTCGGATGGGATCACATCCCGCCATCACCTCTAGGGGTCCTCCTGGTATTTCTCCTTTCCTATGCTCTCCTTCCACAACCAAAGTGTGTTCTAAAAATGACCTGAGCCACCAAATTCATACCAAGGTACCAATGACTGATAAAACTTTCCCATGTTAAAAGACTAAGAGGTATTTGCCTTAAGTCAAGAAGCCTTTTGCAGCTGGGCGCGGTGGCTCACGCCTGTAATCCTAGCATTCTGGGAGGCCAAGGCAGGGGGATCCCTTGAGCTCAGGAGTTTGAGACCAGCCTGAGCAAGAGCGAAACCCCATCTCAACTAAAAATAGAAAAATTAGCTGGGCGTGGTGGTGCATGCCTGTTGTCCCAGCTACTGGGGAGGCTGAGGAAGAAGAATCATTTGAGCCCAGGAGTTTGAGGTTGCTATGAGCTGGGCTGATGCCACCACACTCTAGCCCAGGCAACAGAGCGAGACTCTTGACTCAACAAAAAACAAACAAACAAACAAACAAACAAACAAACAAACAAAAAGAAGCCTTTTGCTCAAAGAATATCTTTCTCACTTTGGAATGTGCAAAATGTGAGAATAAGAGAGGGAAAGCATGAGAGCCAGAGTGAGGGGCTTCCTTGGGTCCCAGGAGACAGACTGTCTTTGTGTCTGTTGAATCACACCACGCGGGTGTTGTCTGCTCTGCACACACAAATGGCCACAGGAGCTAAGCACAATGGAACAAAAATGCGAGAACTTCTAAAATTGTTCTATGACCCATTACCTTGTCTTTTCAGGGTCTATACTTGTTTCTGTAACCTTTTGGCACTTAATTTACCTAGATAATTGTAGTGGACCATTGTTGTTTTTTTTGCTCATACAAAGACCCTTACTGTTTGAGAGTATTTCTGAGCCCTACTGAGGAAGTTGTGCTGGATGTCCTCTGATATTGCCCTCGTCCTAGTCTTTTAGTATTTGTGTCCTTGTGTAATCCCCTTCTCTTGGGCGTGGGCAATATTTAGTGAAGTTCTTCTAATGAATAGAGTATGGCAGACGTAATGTCACTTCTGAGGTTGGGCTATCATAACACTGTGACTTCCACCTTGGGGGCTCTTTCTAACTCTCTCAGACCCCATGCTCTGGGAGAGTCAAGCTGGCATGTTGTGAGCTGCCCTCTAGGTCCACGTAGTGAGGGACCAAGGCCTGCCAACTACCATGTGTGTGAGCTTGGGAACAGATCTACCCCCTCCCCTAAGACCCACCACCAGCTGAGCTTTCAGATGAAATGGGTGCCATGACTGACAGTTGACTGCTAAAACCTAATGAAAGACTTCACCCCCAGGGAGGGGCACAGTCTGAGGAGGATCACAACAGGCCCCCTAAGGCACAGCGTCTAGCACAGGGAACCTGGCTGCCTGGGTCTAAGGCTGGTGCTGAGTATGTCCCTCAAGATGGCCTAGATATTGCTCTTCCTTAACGTGCTAAGAAATTCACTGGTGAGAGTAAGGATCAGCGTGGTTGAGAAGTACTGCAGTGGGGTTTCTCTGTATGCTGGTAGGAGACATTGCAGTTGAAATGAGGTCCCTGATTTCAGTCAGGGTGAGAGAATTCTAGGATGGCAGAGGCCAGAGAGCCACACTGAAGAGAATCAAAATGGTTACCAAATGATGGCTAGTGTGTAGTTAGAGCTGTAATCAGAATGTTCTGACCCACATGGATATTTGGGAGCTAGTTAATTTTATGGACTTTCAAATTGAAATAGGTAGGCAGTCCACTAAGATTTGCTTTGCTCCATAAAAAAAAAAAAACAAACCAAAATCCCCAGAAGATCTAGTGATCAAGTCATGGGCCTTCCCTAATACCTAAATCTAAGTCAGCTGTCAGACCCAGAGCTCTTGGAATGGAAGGGAGGACAGGTTTCCTTGAGGAAGGATCCTGCAGTACCATCATGAACACACACTATGATGCTTTCTTCAAATCTTTGGCAACAGGACTAAAGTCACTATGTACTGGGATCAGGGAAAAATTAAGTCCTTTTGGGGACTATTGAACACTAGTTCTGAGGTGTCTGATTTCTGTATGTCATGCTAGTCTAATGGTTTTACTGGGAGTTTAAAGGGATCAGGTTTTGGATTTTAGCCTGAGTCTGCTTTACAATAAACCATATCGTAAAGTTATTTCTCCATTTTTTAAGTGTAAAAATTTGAAATATGTATACTCAGCAGTTGCTACAATCCTTGTGTCGTCTCTCTGACTCATGAAACCAGGATATTATGGGTAAAATAAAGTCCCTTACAACTATCACTCACTGCTAAAATAGTAAACCAAGGCAATGCTGCTTTCCAGGTGAATTTCGGAGATTAGAGCCCCCACCAAAGTCTTGATTGCTATCAGGTTTGACTGGTGCAGAATGTCAATACAACTTAAAAATTGAATTATTGTAAACTTAATAATGTGACTCTAATTGGGCCCAACAGGATAATCTCCTATTTTTTTTTTTCCTTTTGGAGACAGGGTCTCACTCTGTAACCTGGGCTACAGTGTAGTAGCATCATCACAGCTCACTGCAACCTCAAACTCTTGGGCTCCGGCGATCCTCCTTCCTCAGTCTCCTGAGTAGCTGGGACTACAGGGATGAGCCACCAAGGCTGGATAATTTTTCTATTTTTTGTAGAGATGGGGTCTTGCTCTTGCCCAGGCTGGTCTCAAACTGCTGACCTCAAGTAATCCTCTGGCCTTGGCCTCTCAGAGTGCTAGGATTACAGGCCATGAGCCACCGCGCCTGGCCTAAAAACTGAATTGTTGTAAACTTAATAATGTGACTCTAATTGGGCCCAACAGGTTAATCCAGGATAGTCTCCATATTTTTAAGGTCATCTGATTAGCAACCTTAATTCACCTTTGCCCTATAACCTCGCGTTCACAGGTTCTAGGAATTAGGATGTGTGGGGCTATTATCCTGCCTAACACAATCTGAAAGTACCAGGAAGCCTCTGATGGCCCAGGGCAGTTTATCCTACACACCTTCTTGCCCTCATTGTGTAGAGTAGCACTTATTTGCCTTAGGAGTATCAATCACACTAGCTAACATTGCAGTTTCCATTTTTGCCTGTTTCAGGCATGTGGAATATGAAAAGATGAGGTAGCAGCATCTGCTACAATTTGGTGTAACAATCGTTCTGTTCTCTGCTAAATCATTCCTCTCTTGGATGCTAAAACTTCAAAACTGGCATATTCCAGACTGTTGGAAATGGAAACCAGTGTTCTAGACCACTGGGCACTGGAAACTTTACTGAGATGACACGCCCAAGTATGTTCATGTTGTTTACTTCTGACACTTGTGTCTTACAAAAATCATCTAGTATGATTATGGCTTTCTAACTGTTACATTCCATCAGCATGATGTCATCAGTATTGTGGGTGAGTGTACTGTCTCAGATGATGGTGACATGGGAAATATTCCTGTGGGTTAAGGATGGCACGGAGCTGATGCTATGACGTATCCCCAAAGACAGACAGTAAAAGTGTATTGTTGTTCCTATCAGATGTAAGCCAGCTGCTTTGGGTTTTAAAATTTTGTTTTGTTTTGCTTTCTTGCTTATTGAAATAGAGAAAAAGGCACTTTCAGGTCAATAGCTTCAAAGCAGGTGCCAGGGACCACGCAAGAGAGCATGAAATGAGCCATGAAGACTGGGACACATAACTACCATGTTTTCAGAAGCACAGACTAAATTCTCTACTTAATTCTTTTTCTTGTCTTTTCATGTATACATTTACATATTTTAATGACTTTCCTTTCGTTATGGTCTATAGTGATGATGATGGGGTATTTTATAATTTGTTACCTAGGATACAGAATACCAAGGTGAGGTGGCAACACGAAATCAGAATAGATGTGGCCTAGAAATCCTAGATAGCTGATGCAATATGGGTATCTCGCCTTGAGGAGAGCTGAGACTGCTTTCCGTATTTTAAAGGATGGTTGTGTGAGGAACACTTTTAGAAAATGTAAAGGTGGGAAGAATAGTGTGAGAAAATGTTGGGGAGTCAAAGGGACGGACTATAACATGCACACTATTTTTGGCTGACTCGTTTCCAAACAGCCCACATTAGAAAGTGAAGCGGGGCAGTTACCACCTTTCCTGGTTTCCTGGAAACTAGGGCACAGGCTGTGGCCTAGCTGGAGTCAACTGGATGTTTCTACCTAGGACTTAGAAACTTGAGGAACAGAGTAGCACAGGATCTCTAGAGATTATTTTCTGTGGCTGAGATAGGGACAACAGTCCAGTGATAATGGTGTCAGTGGTGGTATGTGTTTTCCTCTGTTCAGGTTGCTATAACAAAATCCCAGAGGCCGAGTAGCTTATAAACCGCAGAAATTTATTTCTCATGCTGGAGGCTGGGAAGTCCAAGATCAAGGCACTGGCAGATTTGGTGTCTGGTGGGGGCTCTCTTCCTGGTTCACCAAGGGTGCCTTCTAGCCATGGTCTTACATTGTGGAAGAGGCAGGCAGTTCTCTGGGCTCTTTAATAAGGGCACTAATCCAATTCACAAGGGCTTTGCCCTCATGACCTAATTACTCTCCAAAGGTCCCACCTCCTAATATCATCACATTGGGGATTAGGTTACAACATGTGGGTTTTAGGGAGACAGAAACAATTCAGACCATACAAATGTGCTAAGAAGACTGTTCCCATGGTGAGATCTTCTCAACATCTTATTTTCCTTAGCTATTCTCTCTCCTCTGAACCTGATTCTCCAAACTTCCATTGATTCTGTGAGCCACTCAATGCACTACAAATAAATTTTTTTATGCTTAAGTTAGCTGGAGTTGTTTGTCTCCCAGAACAATGATTGTTAGAGTATTCGATACTATCTGACTCTGTGTGTGTGCGTGCGTGCGTGTGTGTGTGTGTGTGTGTGTGTATGTGTGTTTGAATTTCACTCAGCATATTGGAGAATTCACAATGGGGACTTTCAAAAACCTTAACTGGAGAAAGAAACAAGTTAATTCACCTGCAGACATCATCCCTAGAAGGCTTGGGGCAAAAATTTTTGGTGGGATGGATGGGCTGGCTCAGACCTGGGCTAACCCTTAACCCAGACTATGCTGTGAGAGAATTTTGGTTGAGATGGTTTCCACGTTTACACCCTGCCCCGCCCAGCATTTATATAGAGTGGGGGCTGGGGAAATGGTGCTGACAGGGAAGCCACTGAGGAGATAGAATGACTGACAGAGAAGGTGAATGATTTTGAACAGTATTTCATTTATTTATTCAGACATTTATTGACAAGTTCCAGGCACTGAGGCTGGCACATAGTGAGCGCATCATACCGTGGACGCTAGCGGAGGGAGACTCAAGGATAAGATATTCGTTATTAGTGACCTTACTTTATAACCTGATCCCAATCTAAGTTTGGAAGTTGAAAAACCTCCTAAATGAGTGCATTAGTGTGCATGTGGATCTACGGCAGCTTTTTCCTGGGGTTGTATGTCCAAGTGTGCAGGAAACCTTGGGGGTAATTTGCATCTTATTTGGAATGGTTTCTCAGGCCTAGTGAACACCAAATCAAACCATAATAAAAATTTAAAACAACCAATTGCTCGCAACCAAATACTGAAAAAAGTGTCTTCCAACAAAACAACTCCCATTCGGAGCAATGGATTCCTGCTTCTTTCTTCTGCTTGTCAAATGACCTCACGTGACGTCACTGGGCTGGCTATGGCCTGGGAACTCTCTGACTGTCTCGTGAGCACCGTGCAGTGAGTCCCACCCTCACCCTTCCCCACAGAGAGCTCCCCGCCCTCACTCCCCACAGCCAGATCCGCTGGTGCCAGGGCCTCTGCCAGGGCCTCTCCTCTGAGCTGTGTGATGCTAACTGCTGCACAAGCCACCCTCAGGTCTCATGAGCACCGTCCATTCTGTGCCAGGCATTTCTCCTCCCAGGGCTGACTCAGGGGTCCAAGCTGCCTCCATCTTATGGCTTTGCCATCTTGTGCTACAACAGTCCACCTGGAGTTGCCCAGAGGGCAGGTGGGGAAGGGTGTGGGGAATCACACACCCAATACTCTACCACGTCCGTCTGGACATGACGTGTGTTGCTTCCACCTGCATTCCATCGTGAAGCATGCGATTCCACCCAAAGGTGGGGGAAGCTGGGCAGTGTAGTCCCTGGCTGGCTCCCCAGCCATGGCTTGACTGTGAAGTGGGAGCATCGGCCTTTGCTGGTCTGTGACCATCTCTGCCGTCCCATTTAACGTCAAATCTCTCCCCGGCATCAAGCTTTTGACTCATCACCACGGAGTAAGACACTGGAGAAACCCATTCACCCTCTGCCGTTAATATCTGATGATATTTATTCCATGACCACTGCGAACATGCATAATCTTAAAGAGAGGCATGAGAAGGTAGCCTGCCTGGAGAGAACTGGAAACCACTGCTCTCTCACGCTGGGGGAGTGTTCTGGAAGGGGGAGGGGAATTCCTGCTCCAGGGAATATGTAGCTTCACCTACGTGTTCAGGGGTTCAGCTTTGACCTCCCAAGGCTGACCACATCACAGAGGGGAAAGAATAGATGACTTTCACAGATTTCCCACCAAACCCCAGCCCAGCTGTGCCCTTGTTGGCTCTGTAAATCGGAGCAGAGCTGGCGCTTGCCTGGCCACCACGTGACGAGTGATGCTGCCCAGCTTGGTTTCGGGGGCAGAGACTGATTGGTGCCTGGTCCATTTTCCCATGCTGATGGAGTCCCTGACTCACTCGCTTGGGCCGGACATGCGTCTCCCGCTCGGCAGTAAAAATGTCAATAACCGTTCTCCTTTTACTCTTCTTCTTTCCAAGCTGGAGACGGGCTTCCATTAAATCCACCACCCGTGCTGTTTTGATTGCATCCCATTTACAGCTGCTGGAGAGGGCGGGGTTTCAGCTTTGTTTATCTGAGCCTCAGTGCAGTGCCCTGGGCTTGGTTTCTCAACAACTTAGTGTCAGTTTCCAGTCAAAGCCAAAGGCAGGCCCTCGGCCAGACTCTGCCTTCTGTGTGTGTGGGGGATGGTGGCATTTCAATGACGCAGCTGACCTGGGAGTGAGGGAGGGTGATGGCCTGAGAATGGAAGACATTAGTGAAATGGCAGGTGACAACTCAGGGAGCTGGAATCTCTGACTCTTTGGTCAGTTAATTTAAAGCCAACCGCGTCTAAATTTCTATCATCCTCTAAGATCAGAGCTGAAAGACTAGTTGGTACTTGGACATTAAAGACTGACTATAGCTCACATTTCAATACATGGCAATCACTGTGCTGACCAACGTGTGTGTGCCACATCCGGCACCTGCAGCCAGCCTAGGAGGGGAGCACTAAGTGCCCTCATGTCCTACCTGAGGAAATGGACCCAGAGGAGGACGAGTCACCTTCCCGAGGTCACATAACCAACCAGTAAGTGGCGGGGGTGGGATCTGAGTCCCCAACCCTGTTAACCGTTGCCTGTGCTGGCAGACAGCAAGAGCTCCTAATGTCATTGCTCCCAGAAATGGTTACATTTAGAAGGACCAAGAATTAGGCCAAAGTCCCTGTGATGGGGAGATGAGGAAAATGTTTTTAGCTGGAAGGTTGTTCTTATTTTTCTTTCAAATCACCCCATGCTTTTGGTGGAGCGTGTGGCCTGCCGGTAAGTCCAGCCCAGGATCGCATCCAGGAGGAAGGTGTCGCCCTTATGCTTGGTCCTCCACTGTGGTGACAGAGGAGTAGACATCAGCCATGAGCTGTTCATGAACAGAATTAGGAGAGACTAAGAGAGGCCCGATCATTACTCTTCACTCCCTGAATTCACATTTTCCTCGTGACAGAGTTGGTACATTTTCATTCTTTTAAAAATTAACAATTGAGCTAGATTCTTTAATCTGGGCTCATATGGGACATCCTTCCAATGGAGTTGCGACTAGGTGGTGCTTCCTGGAAGAGTTTTCACAGCCCCGCTTGGGCAGAGAGGCCTCAGGGTGTGGGCCCCTTCCCCTTCCTGACCATCTGGCAGCCTCCTGGGGGATCCCAGTCAGCCAGGGAGGGACCGATAGAGCCATGGGTGAACGTGCTAAGTAGGCACTGTCTGTGGTCAGAGGAGTCCCCAGACCCAGGCAGGCTGAGGTGCTAGGGTGGGTGGGGAGTATGGAATATGGCCTGCTCCTGCCAGGGGGACTGAGGCTGGAGCTGGTGGTGGAGGAATGGGGAGAAACTTCAGGAAACACAGGAGCCATTCTTGAGTCTCCTTCTACTGCCATCTTCACCGTCAAAGCAGCCCTGGACGGAGGTGAGAAGCCAGCCCCGGAACAGGTGGGGTGGGGTTTGATGGGAGCTTTGCATCTGGCTGTGCACAAGGACACCAGGCCCAGCAGTGTGTGGGGCTCTGCTTGCCTACTTGTGCACCCCAACAGAGGGCTGCTTCTGTGCAGAGGAAGGGGTGCCATTTTCTGATGACCATAAAGGTACAGTCTGCTCACTCTGCTGTGCTCCGCCAGGGCCATTCTGACCCAGAGGAAGGGCTTTTTCTAACTTACACAAAGGCTCCACGCGGACTTGCTGTGTTCCTGGCCTGGGCATTCCAGACTGCAGCATATTTGAAAGGGGCTCTCAAGAAGTGGTTGAGGGTTAGCAAAGGGAGAACCTGTGGCTTCCGTTGGCCCCTAGATGAAGTGGCCATTCCCAAAGAGTAAAGAAGATGTGCAAGGCAGTGAAGGATGAGAACTATTTCCTGTGACACGGTGACAGGCTGCAGGTGTTTCAGCCTGCTCAGGCTGCTGTAACCAGAATACCTCAGACTGGGCTGCTTAAACAACAGACTGGAAGAGGCTGGAAGTCCAAACAAGGTTGTGGCAGGCTGATTCCTGGTGAGGCCTCCCTTCCTGCCTTGCAGACTGCCGCCTTCTTGCTGTGTCCTCACACGGTCTTTTCTCTGTGCATATGCACTCCTAGTGGCTCTTCCTCCTGTAAAGACACCAGTTCTACTGGACAGATTCTCACCCGGATGACCTCATTTAACCATAGTTACCTCCTTAAAGGCCCTATCTCCAGGTACAGTCATATTTGGGTGGGGGGCGGGTGGGAGCACAATTAAGAGGAGGGAATGCCTACAATTCTGCAATTGGTGTTTTAGTATCAATTGTGTGTGTGTGCATATGTGTGAGAGAGAGAGGGAGAGAGAGAGAGAGATGTCCCAACTGGATTGCAAGCTTCTGAAGCAAGATCTGTGTTTCAAAAGTCATTTTTTTTTACCCCCATCCACTTAGTCTCTCCAACCATCTACCACATTGCCAGACGTTGGGCTTTCTGCCTGTCAGGCACTAGCCATAAAGCTTCCTGGTGCACGTGTGCAGGAAAGAGGAGAGAGAAGAGCAATGACCAAAGCCAACCCTGGACTCCTCCCGGGTGACTCCCTCGAATGGAGATGGGAGTGGGCCGGCTGGAGGGAGTGCCCCCAACAGCTCACTCTCTGTAGAACGGGATAGAATTTTCCAAAGGGAAATGAACTCTAATCTCAGTCCATTCACACTTCAATTTCATTTTGTTAAATAACATTATTTATTCAGTAACCTATGGAATTCACATGCTTCATATTTAATGGGTCCAATTATACTCTTTCTGGCACGTCTGTGAAACATGCCATTTTCACCATTTGAACATTTGTTTGGCATGATCTCAGATGTTGTATTACTCCATCGGGTAATGTGCCTTAATAGCCCCAAACTCCGACAACAAGGAGGATTAGCAGTGCAATAAGCTTTTATCCATCAGCATAACTGTAGAATTGCCATCCACAAGCGGCCCTGAAGGCAGCAGACCTTTTATTTATTCAAATACTTTTTTTAAAAATGAAAGTATCTTGTTTTTCCTTATAGTAAAAATAATATGTTCTCATTAAAAAAGTGTAAAGGATGTGAAAGTAGAGAAATTACCCATAATCTTAGTAGTCAGGGACAGCCTCTGGAAGCTGTATTGTGCTCCCACTGGATTTTCTGCCTGAGCTCACGCCCACATACGTGGGTGTCTGTCCCACTCTTTTCCATAGCAGGATTGTACTAGCTACCCTGTTTCCTTGTCTCACTTTTAAAAACTTTTTATCACGAAAAATTTCAACCATATACTAAAATGGACTAATACTGAATCTACATTTGTGGCCACTCTTATTTAATCTGTGCCCCAATCTACCCCCAGCCTAGCTTATTTTGAAGAAAATCCTAGCCATCCTATCATTTTATCAGTAAATATCTCAGTATATATCCATAAAAGATAAAGACTCTTAAAAAGGGGCAATACCCCTTTCACACCTTAACAATTAACAGCAAAATCTTAATATCCTCAAATATCCAATCACTGATAAAATTTCTCTAATTGTCTGTAATTATTTTTTTCAGTTTATTTGAAACTGGATCAAGACATACTTGCCGTTAGTTCCTTTGGTTGATATGTCTCTTAAATATTTTTAATCTATAGGCTCCTTTTCTATTTTTTCCCTGTACGGTTTATTTGTTGAAGAAACTCATTCATTCTACGGAGTTGCTCAGTCTGGAACTTGCTCATTGCTTCCCTGTGGTGGTGTTTATAATGTTCCTCTGTCCTGTGAGGTTCCTGTGAGTTGCTAGTTAGAGCTAAAATCTTGATAAGATTCAGGTTCCACTTTTGTTGGTCACATCTACTTCATAAATGGTGTTATGCACATGCCCTGGGAGGCACATAATGCCTAGTCTCTTTTATGTCACTTAGACCTGTTACCTAGATCTGTCAACTCATAAGAGGGTATAAGATGGTGCTACTCCAATCCTATCATATCTATTTTGTTTATATGTTAGAATACTTCTGTCAAAATAGATTTCCCTATATCAACTATTTGGTTCCCCAGAGGCATAATTTACATAGGAAGGGTGGGATAAATGCTTAATTCTTTTCCTTTATGTGTCAGTTTTCATAATAATGGGTTGGTTTCTCATCATCCCTCCAAAGTGAAAAATGAAGTTTTTTCTCTGTCTTTTGTTTTTAGTATCATTCTGAACTCAGAGATTTAAATATATTTGATATGTTTTAATATACTTGTTCTTTAAACATAATGTAAATATCTTTGTATGTCAGTATAATTCTAATGATCAGTTTTAATGGTTGCACAAATTTCTCTTATACGAATGCCTTAGAATTTACTTAACCATTTCTTACTGTTGGACATTTACGTTCTACCCCCTTTGATTTTGCATTTCTACTCTGGTTCAGTTTTGCTTCTATAAATATATATATTTTTTTCCTAAAGAAAGGTAGTACTTTCTCTAATATTATTTGAAAAGATGAAATTAGTAGATTAATTTTTAATGATGACCATGATATGAGAGGGAGTGTGGTTTGTTGAATAGCTTTTTATTGAAGCTTGAAAGATATTTTCTACTCTACCTATTTAAAATATTCATACCATTAGTGAGGGAAAATATACCTTTTTCCCCTCAAGATAGGAAGAAGTTCTTCATCAAGGACAAAGGATAAGACCATCGACTAAGCTAGAATAGTAATTACAAGTAAAAAACAATAGTAGCAAGATACCTTTAGCTATTTCCATGTTTTCTTAAATGTTTTCATTTTTAAAAATAAATGTTCCAGGCCGGGCCCGGTGGCTCACGCCTGTAATCCTAGCACTCTGGGAGGCCGAGGCGGGCAGATTGTTTGAGCCCAGGAGTTCGAAACTAGCCTGAGCAAGAGCAAGACCCTGTCTCTACTAAAAAAAAAATAGAAAGAAATTAATCGGACAACTAAAAATACATAGAAAAAAATTAGCTGGGCATGGTGGCATATGCCTGTAATTCCAGCTACTCGGGAGGCTGAGGCAGAAGGATTGCTTGAGCCCAGGAGTTTGAGGTTGCTGTGAGCTAGGATGACGCCACGGCACTCTAGCCTGGGCAGCACAGTGAGACTCTGTCTCAAAAAAAAAAAAAAGTTCCAGCTGTGGAAGGAACCATTGTCACCTTTGCTAATTCTCCCTAATGGCAGGAACCATCAGATGTTTGACTAAATTTTGTGTCTTGATGTCAGATGCGTGCTAGCTATGAGTCAGGTGATCCTTCATCCTGATGGGCCTGGGACAGTTCCAGTGCATGCGTCTTCTGAAGTTATTATTAATAATGTCCCTGTCATTCTCAAAAGAGTTCTGGTTTGGACAACAAATTATGTGATCATCCTGGATGTTAACATTTTTGTTTTCCTTTTATGTATCAGATTTCCTCATGTCCCTCATTTCAACTTCCTCAAAGACAAGAGAATGTTAAAGAACAACCTTCTTCCCAACCCATCCAGACTTCCTGCTTTCCCACAATTCCATGGCCATACTTACTTTCCCCATTTTATTACTCATTTTGCATTTAAGCAAATTGCTACTGTCTGTCATCCTCCTCAATCCCCCCCACCCCCAGATTTTTTATTACAGTGCCCTTTAGAGCAGGGAGAAAAATCACTGTGTACCAAAGATTTGAATAGGATTCGGTCCAGATGAGAATGCTGAGGCCCAGTCCACGCAGCTAGTTAGTAGCAAAGGAGAACAAGGATCAGGACCTGCGATTTCTTTGCTAACTGACCTCAGCTAATTAGTCCTTTTCATAATTTCCAGGGCCTTTGGCAAGTTTGGTGTTTTGAGGAAGGCAGGACACTAGCTCCCTTCCCCCAACTTTGCTATCATGTGCTGACTTAGAACGAAAACAAGTCTCAGGGCCTATTCTGCCACACACGCTACATTTATTTCCAAGCCATATTTACTGGAAGCAGGCAGAGTTCTATAGTCTCTTTCTCTAGGCTCAGGTCAAGTCCACCCCCAATTCTTAGGTTCTTTGATATGCACCTTGTATGGAAGGTGCACTTGGAAGCAGCGGCAATGGTATTCTGACGGTAGAACAGACAACTGTTTAGTCAGGTCAGCTGACAGAGCCCTGTGTCAAGCTGAGGCTGGTGGGGGAACACACTCCAGACCTGGAACATTCTTCCACAGGTGAAGCCTGTTGGTTTTGACAGATTATTTCTTATATTTCACTTTTGCAAGTCAGTAATACCTGTCAGTCTTTTGAGCCAACTGTATTCCTTGAATTCCACTCATTTAACCGATGAAGATGTCTTTCTAACATTGTAAAGAGCATGGCTAGCATCAGGCCTGCCATCTATTTCTTTCCTTTGAGCAGGGTTCTGGGATACCTCTGGGAAGGGAAGAAGTAAGGCACTCTGGTTAAATTTCTTACAAACATGCTAATAATAGACTTCCCGGCAAGACACTAAGGGTAACTCTAATGGTAACTAGTGGTAGCTAAGAGGAGAGTCCTTACCTACGGAATACTTTTTAGCAGGATGTACCTGGTCTTTATAGGATTGCTTATGGCAAGTGTCTCAGTTCATTCAGGCTACTATAAAAAATTACCATAGACTGTGTGGCTTAAACAACATTTATTTCTTGATATTTTGGAGGCTGGGAAGTCCAAGGTCGAAGTGCCAGAAGATGTGGTGTCTGGTGAGGGCCTGCCTTTTGGTTTACAGAAGGCTATCTTCTTCTTGTATCCTTACCTGGTATAGAGCAGAGACAGGAAGTAAGCTTTCATGTCTCTTCTTATAAGGGACCAATTACATGCATGAACTCTGTACCCTCATGACCTAATGACCTCCCAAAGGCCCTGCCTCCTAATAATATAACACTAAGGGTTAGGATTTCAATATATGAATTGTGGAGGGGACACAAACATTTGGTCCATAACAGTAAAAAATTTGGAGTCTATGTATTTATAGTGCGTGACTACCTGGAAAGTGACCAATAGTGGTTTCAAATCTGTGATTTGAAAGTTCAAAGTGATGGTCATATACCGAGCATTATTATCCCATCAAACCCAGTGAACCGTGGACTTACCTACGTGGACATTTCACTTGGAATTTTGATGGTTGAGATCAGAGTGATTAGGCACTAAAGCTAGAGCAGTCGTAGTAACAGATGAGATGATCCACCAAAGTTCTCCTTTCCAGCCCCTGTGACCCTGGCAACTTCCTTTCCCCACCTGCTTAATGCCGGGGGTGGGGAGGAGCAAAGGTGGGGCTGCTGGTGAGGTGTCCTGCACAGGGCCCGCTGGAATGTGTCCGCTACTGTGATTCTGGGGGTTCACTTTGGATGTAAGGTCCGTGGACACACATTGGCAGCTGTATTATCTGTGACTGGATGGTTTCTAACACCTTTCACTGGAATGTACACTCTTTGGGGCAGGGAGGTTCTTGTAGTCCCGGCTGGACCTCCAGTGCTCAGGGTACAACCTGTCACGGGCTGGCACACAATACGTTTTTGGCGAGTGGCTCATCTCCCCATGCAGGTATTTTGTTATGTGCTGAATATTTGTGTGCCCTAAAATTCATATGTTGGAGCCTTAACCCCCAATGTGATGGTATTAGGAGGTGGGGCCTTTGGGAGGTTATCAGGTTGGGATGAGGTCATGAGGGCTGGATTAGTGCCCTTATAGGAATAGGAGGAGACAGGAGAGAGCTCCCTTCCTTTCTCTTCCCTTCCCTTCCCTCCCCTCCCCTCCACTCCCCTCTCCTCCCCTCCCTGAGCAGGCACTGAAGAAAGGCCCTGTGAGGACTCTGTGGGAAGGCAGCTGTCTGCAAGCCAGGAAGGGCCCTGTCAGGAACTGGATCTGGGGGCGCCTTGATCTTGGACTTCAGCCTCCAGAAGTGGAGAAATAAATTTTTATTCTTTAAGCCATTCAGTCTGTGGTGTTTTGTTACAGTAGCCCGAGCTGACACATCAGAATGTTTTCACTCACCCCAGTCCCACCCATGGGGACTGGACTTTGTTCTATGTGCTCCCCTTGTGTTGAGCTTATCATCCGAACTAGACCCAGACATATCAAGTGCAGGCCAGAGACGTTGCCAGCACCGCCAGCTCTTGCCACCATTCTGGGCACACCCCCGAGTACTCAGGGTGTGTGACTGCCTTGCCTGAGGGACATGTCGGCCACAGGAACTCATTTGTGGGCTGGCAGATTCGGGCTGAGTGTGCAGCTGCCTCCAACAGCTGCGCTGGAAGAAGACCTGTTCTAGGTGGGGTGAGGAGACCTTCGTCCGAGCAAACACCAGTTTTCCTTCCTGTTCTCCACCCACCTTCCATTCCTTAATTGACAGCCTATGCAGCGGGGAGACAGGGCAGAGAAAGTAAAACCAGTGACGACTGTGCCATATGTCCTTGAGGTGTCGGGGAATAGAACAGGAAAGACTTGGTCCTCAGCCCATGGTCCGTGCAACATATTGGGAGCAGCCTGTGACTTCACGCGATGGCCTCTCTAGCCTGGAGAGAACGCATGAGGAAGAGAGTGTTGTCTTGCACTTGCTTTTAAAACTGGGAAGGGCAGAGGGCTGGGAGGTGGAACGCGAGACTCCTGGCTTTCCTAAACCTCTCTCATTGCCTGTGGTCTCAGAGAATCCTTTCTGGGACCGTGAGGATCTGAATGACTTGCTTTTGGATCCCAGACCTGTGTTCTCACCAGCTCTTGTTTATACCAGTGATCAAGTGGCCACAAAATCTATTCTCCAAATGTGGACATTTTGAGAGGGAAACAGGATGTTGTTACATTGGACAACAGGTGAAGCCCAGGGCTGTCCTGGGCAAGCCGGGATGTGGGGATGTCCCAGTCAGTGGCCTGTAACATTCAGTGCCAGCAATAAAACCTTCAGGCTGTCTCCCCTGAGACACTTCCAGAGTCTTCCCTTAACCAATCAGGAAAGAAGAAAATCTTTCCTATGGGCTCACTGAGGGACTTTGTTCTTCTAACAGACGTTTACTGAGGACCCACTCCGGGACACGGCGGTGAACAAGACAGTGGTGGTCTTATCTCCTGGCACTTGTAGTCTAATTAGACAGTGTGGGGTCTGGTGGATAAACAGTGACTGCGTGGGGTGGTCAGTGCTTTCACAAACTCAGTGCGACTGGAAGCAAAGGTGGTCAGTTCCCTGGGGATAGGTGGGCTGGGCGGAGGGGGCACCCCCTGCTCAAGGACTATTCAGTGTGTGGGGGTGCTTCTCCATTAGCCTTTGTGTAGGGGAGATGTAGGGGCAGCATAAAACATGGTTCCCTTCCAAAGAAACTTACGCTCAGTTGGAGAGTGAGACACACGCAGAAAGCAATACCGGCCGACTCAGACTGCTTGGAAGTGTGGGCGTCATTGCACAGCACACTGTGTAAGTGCATCAGGCCTGCAGCAGTGGGGCTGGGGGTGGGATGGGAATAAGACAGTTTAGGAAGGCCTCGGGAGGAAAACAGCCAAGCTTTGGAGAGAGACTCGGGTTCCAATCTGGCCATGATGCTGGAATCACAATACGATGGCAGGAGATGCCTGGCCTTGCTAGCAGTGGTGACACCCCACTGAGTGCCTGCTGCCTGGGTCCCCGTTAGGCCTTTCACACACATTGCTGTGAATCCTCTGAGCAGCACTGCGAGGTGTATGTCATTATCCCCATTCTACAGTTGAGGCTCAGCCAGATTTGGTGACCTGCCAATCATTAAGCCGAAAGTAATAAGTAGGGTTCATATATTTTTTTCCTGGAGTCAGCTATCTCATCTTTATTATTATTTTTTATTTAAATAGATTTAGGGAGTACAAGTGATTTTTCTGTTACATGGCTGAATTGCATAGTGGAGAAGTCTAGGCTTTTTATATACCTGTCACCTGAATAATGTACACAGCACCCAGTGGGTAATTTTTCATCCCACACCCCCCCATCCCTGTTCTGCATCTCCAGTGTCCCTTAAGTCACTCTGTCTGACCATGTGTAGATGTAGGTTTTACATTTGAACCTGAGTCTATGTCAAACCTCAGCTCATACTTATTTCACGATTCTAGTGGTTCTCAAAATGTGAACCGGAACCAGCAGCATCAGCCTCATCTGGCAACTTTTTGGAAATGCAAATTCCCTGTCCCACCCCGGACCCCAGACCTACTCAATCAGAAACTCTGGGGTGGACCAGCAGTCCATGTTCTAGTGAGCCCCAGGTGATGCCAGTGTATTGGAAGTTTGAGAATCACTGCACCCAACCAACAGTCTCAGTTTCTTGTCTGTGAAATGGGGGCACCTCCTGATGCCGTGGTGAGGGTTATGTGAGAGAGTGTGCGGAAAACATCTACCTTGGTGCCTGGCGCGTAAGAGGCAGGACGGACGGTGGCTGCTTCCTTCCCGCCATGCCCATGGAGGATGTGGAAGTGCCATCACCTTTTTCATCTAGCGCTGTATCCGGAACATAGTAGGTGGAAGGTTGAGCGAGCAAGTAGAGCCATGTGCAAGGGTGAGGGTGGAGCATTTCAGGTGACAGGCACCACACGGCCACCAGCTGTCACTAGCAGGGCACAGAGTTGTCCTTCCATTGTCTTTTAATTTCTTCCTTCCTCATCTGTCAGAGATTACACTTATCATTATTGTTGGTGAGACACCTGTACAGCGTAATAAACCTGGAGGTGGCTGCAGTTGGCAATGAGAAGCTCCTTGTAACCGGCTCACAGGCATGACAAGGTGTAGAAAGCCATAGTTAAGGCTTTTGCAATTTACGTGCCGTTAGTGGGAGCTCATTAAAGACATGGACGAGGACAGAGTGTAAATAAAGAACCCCGCAGTCTGTAACTGGTCTGCGCACCTACTGCCTGCTCGCAGGGCTCAGCTGGGCAATCTCCCTGTGCCGGCGCCTGGCTGCCGGCTCGCTGCAGCCTGTCATGCCGGCTTGGGGGTGTCTCGTCTCCACCGAGCTGCAGATGGGCTGGGGATGCGGCTGCAGCCAGGCTGTGGTGGACGAGACTGCCTACATGGCTGTGGGCCCCCAGAGGGGCAGCAAACCCCCATCCCTGATGCCTGCTGGAAGCACTGAGCCACCTGAGTGTGCCCACTGAGTGACTTAGGTCACAGGACATGGAGTTCTCGTGGGTTTTTCCCCTGTTGTAAATGAGAGGTGAGTGCCTCAGAGAGCCAAGGCTTTTGAAAAATGTGTTTAATGTGCAATCGACAAACATCTGTAGAGCAAGTACCCCATGACAGGCTCTGTTCTGGGGTGTCCTTTGATTTTAGCAGTTTTCTAAACTGCGCTCTTACTGAGGCTGGTCCTAGACACAGGCAACCCAGTAACTTAGCTGCACGATATGATTGAAGATACTAAGAACAGCATCTCTCTTATCAAAAAAATGCCTCCAGAACAACAAAACAATATAAAAATGACAACAACCAAAACCGCATTAATGACTTGTAGCAGATGGTTGAAATCCCACCCTTTTTGCATTCTACCTAAGGTCGCAGGTATTATCATATGTTCCAAGTTTGGGATGCAGAATTATTAGTCCAGTGTCACTTATCTGCGTGTGTGTTTCAGTTGTCTTATCTGATCAGTAGCTCTTAGGGTGGTGGACCCTGGATAGTTAGGCGTGGGGGATTACTGAGGTGGGGCTGGGCTGAGTTCCTAGGGAGCTGCTGGGGCCTAAAAGGGAGGTATCAGCCCTGCAGACCCCATTTACCTGGCTAGTGTCCTAAACCCTGGCACAAATAGGTGTCCCACTATGGACGAGATGGGTGGAGGCCAGGCAGGTGATATGGGCTGGAGTCCCCTGCAGCTCCCAGATGCCAGTCACTGATAAACTGTTTCTTAAGGAATCACCCACCCTTCATTTCTTCCTACCTGAGATTACAGTGCAGAGATGGAAATATCTCAGTGCAAACTGAGGAGAAGATGGGGATTTTTAAGGAGTCACTTGAGAGGGAAGTGCATTTTTTTATGGGCTCCATGCTTTCTGCAGGCCCTGCGCTGCGGACCGAGCACAGTGGCCTCAGGTCTCACAGCCCAGGGCAGTGCTTCCCAGCCTGCTTTCATTCGTGCCTCCTACAGAGACTTCTTACCCTTCTTCCCCCAATCTCCCTCTTCCCCCCATGAAATTTTCATACCACAGGTACACTGTGTGTCTGTTTATGTACCGTCCCTCTCTCTCTCTATCTATTCATGCATCTATCCACCTGCGTATCTATCCATCTGTCTGTAGATGTATCTATGCTTTGTACACAAAACAAGTGTGATTTTTACCTCCTCCAGTCACCCCTGTCTGGCTGCGTGGACGGTCTGGATGAAGAGACAGACACGTAGATGAAGAACGATACAGAGGAGGGTGGAGATTCACAGAGAGAGTGGAAATAACAACAGCTCTCCCTGCATCCTGCTCACTCCGTGCTGGACGCCATCCAAGTGCTTTACAAGCATTAATTAATCCTCACAGCAACCTCGTAGGTACTTAGTAGATGGGGAAACTGAGGCAAAGAGGAGCTCCACAGAGGCGGTGTTTGTAGTCACAGAGGTCTGGGACTTTGGTAAATCCTCCCGTGTCTGGCGACCTTGCCAAACATTACAGGCCCTGTGAATGTCTCTTGTCTTCTAATGACTTCGGAGAAGCAGATTCTCCAGAGCCCACCCCCGGCCTCCCCAGGGAGGACCACACCGACCCGATGTGATGGGAGCCCGCTCTGGTGCTGCCGTGGAGGGGGCAGGTGCTTCTCTACCCCGGCGCTGGGTGTGAAGGCTGGGCTCTGCGTGGCTGGTGAGTTAAATTCCAGCCTGTTCGTGTCTTCTGTTCTGCATTCTAGAAGAACCACCTCAAACCGTGGAACTAGCAGAAGTCGGATCAAAGACCTGCTCTGTGAGCAGAATGAGCAAGAGCTACACGTGGTGTAACGTGGGAGTCTCCTTGTCCCTCTCAGCCCCTCCCCTCTAAGTCATTGGGCCACAGGCTTTGCTGCAAGCTGTGCAGCCTGGGCTGTGGCTGAAGCTGCCCCGAGGTACCACATCACCTCTCTAGGTATAGGGAACATGCTGGCTGTATCCAAAATGAACTCTCTGCCTTTGACCACTGTCTTGGAGACACAGCCTGGAACCATAATCCTCGAGAAGGGCCACTTCGGAAAGAGTCTTCTATTCCTTGGCATTGGAGCATGGTCACTAAAATCTAAGCATTTTGGTTTTAAAAGCTATACATTGAATTCCTCTCATGTGCTGGGCCCCGTGCCAACAACTGCAGAGACAGAGAGGGAAAGAGCTCAGTCCTTGGCCACCAGGTGCTTTTAGTTCAGTGGACAGTTTTGATAAGTAGACAGGTGATTTCGATATCTATTTATTTACTTATTTAGTGACAGGGTCTCCCTCTGTCACCCAGGCTAGAGAGCAGTGTCGTGATCCTAGCTCACTGCAACCTTGAACTCCTAGGCTCAAGTGATCCTCTCGTCTGTAACGAGGACTACAGGTGTGCACCACCACGCCTGGCTAATTTTTAAACTTTTTGTAGAGATGAAATCTCACTATATTGTCCAGGCTAGCCTCAAACTCCTAGCCTCAAACCATCCTTATGCTTTGGCCTCCCAAAGTGCTGGGATTACAGGCGTGAATCACTGTGCTAGCACCTTTTTTTTTCTTCTTAAATGCCATGTCAGAAACATGTTCAGGGTTCTGTGAGAGCTCAGGGTAGAGGTATCTACCCTAGCCTGGGGTGGTTGAGTGGGTATGTGTGTACATAGATGTGTGTTTGTGCACGTGTGCGCCATACACATGTACGCAGAGTGTCCCAAAGGACCCTGTGGGGCATACGAAGAGCCCTGGTCAGGCACTAACCAGCCATCCTAACCCTGTGAGCTTTAAAGTAGACTCTGCATAAATATAAGGAAAACTGTTTTATTTACAAAGAATTAATAATTTTTATTTTATAAGCTCCAATCGAGGAGGCGGGATGGGTGCCTTCGCCCTGAGAACCGAAGCCAGTCTCACTATGTTAAACGATACAGGGAACAAACACACTTTCCTGTCCTTGCGCTCACTAAACAATTCTGGGAAGAATTGTTTATTTTTTTATACCTGATTTTATACCAAACAGCCTGGGAGCAGACAAAAATAACTTTGCTGTTTCCTCCAGGAAATACCCACTCCTGGAAGATAAGGCTGTGGACCAACCTTGGTGCTTGCTTCAAGAACCCCACCTCCCTGCACCCGTCAGTATGAAGTTGTGTCAAAACGCTGCCCAACCCCAGTCCGTTCTCCACCTTGTAACGCTTGTTGCGAAACCACCAACTGAGGCCTTAGAACCTTATAAACACGCTCCCCTTATTTCCCACTGAGACACTGCTGAGACTCCGTCAAGGTGCTGTTCTCTCTTACTTCGGAGAGTCTGCTCCGCCTAGTTCTGCCGGGTGGACAGGCGTTTCTGGTGGTCCTGCGGGGAGCTGACTGCTGACATCTATTGTATCTAACTCTGTTAGGGTCCCTCTTGGCCCCTCTGACCTGAAGGCCTCCCCAGGCATTGCTGACAGCTTCACATTCACACCTGCCTGGGAATGCAGCGAGGGGTCAGGACGTCCCTCGTCAGCACATGGGAGCACAGCTGGGTGGTGCTGCCTCCCCAGGCCAGAGCCACTCAGTCCCTTGGCTAGTGGCTCTAACCCCCAGGTGCACACCAGAATTACCCAAGCAACTTGAAAAATGCGTGGGTCCTCTTAGCAGAAATTCTAATTTAACAGACTTGGGTGGGGTTGAGAATGAGTATATATACAAAAAACTATGTGGGCGACGAAGATGTGCGGCCTACAGATCGCCTGCAGATAGCCAGCAGCAGGGACGAGTGCTGTCCTTACAGGACCAAGTGCGCACCTCGACCCAGTTGTTTCACCTCTAGGGGTTTATTCAAAGGAGATAATCCCAGAGGTACGTGAAATTCTATTGAACTAGAACGTTCATTAAGTTTTGCTTATAAAGGGAAATATTAAGACTGAAAAATAATATGTTAATATGTATCAACCCCCCCAAATTACATTTCCTTTGATCTAGACATAATCGGATTTCCCAAAAGACATTTGCCTCTATCCTGACGATGGCTATGTAACAGCAAAACCCAGGAACACCTCAGTGTTCAGATTAGGTTGGGTCATAAAAATGCACTACCTCCATGGACGATATGCCCTGCTATCATCAAAACGATGATAAAGATGAATATTTACCAGCAGGGGAACAACCTTCATGCTGTATTGAGTGAATAAAAGTAGGATTCGATGCAACACATATTTATCGTGTGTAGTCCAGGCTCTGTTCTGGACCTTGGGAACGTATCAGTGAACATGAAAGACAAAAACCTTGACTTCGTCATGGAGCTTACATTCCAGTGCAGGGAGAGAGTTGATTTTATGGTGTGTTAGAAGGTTAAAAATATAACAGAAAGAAAATAGATCAGTCTGAGGACAATAGGGCCTGCCAGGTGTGTGTGTGTGTGTGTGCGCGTGTGTGTGTGTGTCTGTGTGTGTGTGTGTGTGTGTGTGTGTGTTTGCGCATGCACACATGGGGCGGCTTTCTGTTTCAAAAAGGGAGATGTGGCTAGGCCTCACTGAGAAGGTGACATTTGAGTCAAGATGAAGGGTGAAGGAGCCCATGGGGCTGTCCGGCAGAGGGTGTTCCAGGCAGAGGGAACAGCAATGCCGGGGCTCTGGGTGGAGGGTACCCGTCACAGACACCGGCTAGCGAGGAGCCCTGGCAGGTGGAGCAGGGCAGAGGGAGGAGTGAAGTCCAAGACACAAGGGAGGCACAGGTCACAAAGGCTACTGCCACCATGGCAAGGGATTTGGCTTCATGCTGACGGAGGTGGGGAGCCACCACGGGGTTTTAAGTAGACAAATGACATAGTGAGTTATGTTACAAAATGACCATTCTGAAAGCTGTGTTTAGAATATTCTGCACTCCACTTGTGGCTAGTGAGCACTTGGACTGGGGCTAGTCTGCACCGAGACGTGCCGTGAGTGTAAAATACATGCTAGGTTTCTATTAGGAAGACCTGAGTGAAAAATGTAGAATATCTTATTGATGATTTTTATGTTAATTACGTGCTGAAATGGTAATATTTTAGATATGTTGGATTAAATAAAATATATTGTTAAAGTTAATTAGCTGTTTCATTTCCCATTTTTAATGTGGCTACTAGAAAATGTTTCATGTTTCTATGGCTCCTCAGGATTCAGCATGAAACTAGGAAAAGTAAAATTTCGCATGTGGCGGCGCGCCATTTCTGTTGTCGGGGCACCCTGCAGAGGATGACACCGGAGTAGACGAGTGATGGGCATGGCTCGGTCAGGGTAATCGTGGTCGAGGGGAGAAATGGTAGGATTTATTTGGATACACGTTGAATCAAGAAATGATGATTTTTGGGGACAGATTGAATGGGAGTGTGAGAGAGCAAGCTAGCCCAAGGACCGTAACTCTGAGCTCCCGGCAGGACTGAGCTGGGAGAGCTGGGAGAGATGAGGACGTGCGTGTCAGACATTAGGTTTGAGATGTCCACCACGAAGCCGAGCAGGGGTGTGGTGTAGAGAGTTACCGAGGCCGGGGCTGGAGTTTGGGGGAGAGTCATGGCTGGGGGCACACTTGGGGAGTGAGAGTAGAGATGCTGTTTCCACTCACGGTTCTGCATGCGGAGCCTGAGGGACGAGGACTGAGGCCTGACCCCTGCGCCCTCCAACACCAGGAGCTGGGAGAAGAGGAGACGCCGCAAAGGACATGGAGAGGACCAGCGAGGGGGGAGAAAACCAGAGTGGCTGATGTCCTGGAAGTGGAGTGAGGAAAGTGCTTCCGGGAGGCAGGAGAGGGAAGCTGAGTCAGACGCCATGGAGAGGGGAGGCAGAGAGTTGGCCCCCAGACTGAGAACACGGGGGTCGTGAGTGATCTTGACAGGAGCCCTTTAGGGGAAGACAGGGGTGGAAGCCCAATCGGAGTGGCTTAAGGAGCGGCAGCTACTGAGGAATTGGAGACGGTGAGTACGACAGTGTTTCAAGGAGTTTTAGTATAAAGGGAAGCAGATGAGTCTGAAGGTAGAATTAAGATTAGGTCACACACCAAAACATCAACAATTGCTCTCTTGGGACTATGAATGTTCTTTTTTTTAATAGTTTACTATAATATTTGAAGAAACAAATTTGAACAAAATTTGAACAAAACTGTGATAAAACCAACAGTGGAGTTAGTACAGTTTCTTGACTGCCAAATCCTCAAATTAGCTTAGTTCTTGAACAGAAGGAACTGCGTCAGAAGCCTCAAGGGTGATTTCGTATTTCCTTAAAAGAGACACTGGTGGCAGTGTCTCTTTACCTGGGTGAGATGCAATATTTATCGTTCCTCAAGTTACTAGGATCTATTTCCTCCCAGCCTGTCTCTGGAACAGACCTGAAAAAATTGATCCACCACCCATCAATGCAGGGCTTTTAAAAGGATCTTCTTACTGATCAGTTTTTTAGCATGAAAGTCAAGTAGAAATTGACTATGTCAGGATTATTCCCACATGACCTGTACTTAGGAAGGTATTTGTCGAAGCAAGTGTTTTTACTTGAGAAGTGATTATTAGTAATAGTAAAAATGGCGATAAGTGACTATTCATGAGGTGCCAGATTCCAGGTGAAGGGCTTTGCATACATTTGTTCATGCAATCAGCACAACGACTCTACGAGACAGATGCTCTTATTACCTCCATTTTAATGGCCAAGGCGACTGAAGCTCAGAAGTCATACAGGTAGTACGTGGCAAATCAAGGAATCCAGACAGGTTTGTCTGATCAAAACTCGAGTATAATCGACTCTCGGGAGTGTGCACACCAGGTGAAAGCTCCCTACCTCCCTGGGCCCTGCAGATTGCTTCCTGTGGGCAGGTGGCCAGATTGCTTGGGGCTCGGGGGTGGGTGTCCGATGGGGCCTCTGGGAGGTTTCCACCAAGACTTTGGAATTAACAAAGATGGATTTTCTCGCTGAAGGAGAGGTCTTCCTATAATACTAAGGTTAAAAACTAGTCCATAAAAGTAAGCAGTAACATCTATAACCCTGGCCTATGAGAGGGTTTTGGCAAAATCAGACTCTCACGTTCCTGAGGGTGGGTCAAGAACCCATTTATGTCTATATTCATTTATGTCTACACCAGAGGCAGTTACATTTCAGTGATGGGAGAAATGGTGTGAAACTCATTCAGGTCATTTATCTAAAAATTGCTCCTGGGGTCATTTTATTCCCCAAACAAAGGACCCTCATGCTGTTGAGTTCCATTGCATGTCCTTTCTTATACATGGATTTGACTGTTTTGCCAGCCAGTAACATTTCTGTAGAGTGTTAGAATTTTGTATAGTAAGTTCAATAAATATAACAGAGACTTCCACTAGTCCCGAGCCTTCATTACTAAGCGGGGATCATGGCGCCATCCCCCACCGGCTTGGAGCCAATGTCAGTGCTTAGCACACTGACTAGCTCATCATAAAGGCTCAGTAAATGTTAGCTGACATTAATAATAAATTCATATTAGATGACTACATAATTAGCATATCAAACACCAGCCTGAGCATCATACCCTGCTTCTTTAGCTGAAATTACATTTTTTGTAGGCAAATTATGTTTCTAAGACATTTAACAGTTTTATTCTCTTAAGTAGGTAAATATTCCTCCTATAATTTGATTTACTCTATAAGATGAGTCCAGTAAGTTGTTTTGTCCCTAGATGGAGGCATAGATTTCGTATACCTGGTTCCTACGGAATTCAAAATTAGTGAAGAAAATCCAAATTGACAAAAACTCCTGTATGTTGCAGGTTGCGAATTTACTTATTAAGATGTGTATTGATGGACACTTGGGCTGTTTCCACACCTTTGCAATTGTGAATTGCGCTGCTATAAACATTCGGGTGCAGGTGTCTTTTTCATAGAGCGATTTTTGTTCTTTGGGGTAGATGCCCAGTAATGGGATTGCTGGATCAAATGGTAATTCTACTTGCATCTCTTTAAGGTATCTCCATATGGCTTTCCACAGAGGT
>RJWJ010021929.1:0-27367 GCA_004363605.1 Indri indri | reverse complement strand
TACAGGGAAATCCAGGTTGTCACAGTCTAGCACTGTGGCCCACAGGGACACTGGCAACACTGGAGTCTTCTTACCTCCCCCATACCCTCACCATCCCCCTGCTAGTCTTAGGCTCCCTGGGTGCTGGCTGCCACCTCTAGTGGGGTCCCGAGAGAAATGAGGTCCCTAATCGATTTGCCAGGAGTGCAAACAGTGTTGTCTCCTCAGGGCAGGAGGAGGTCCTGGGGCACAGGCCGGATGTCGCTGGGGTGTTGGGAAGAGTGCTGGTTCTGACTCCTGTTCCCTGGTACCGTAGCCACCTGGTGCACTGAGGGGTTGGCACAGACTGGCTGCCCAGCGGGTAGTTAGGATTAAGGATCCCGGGAGCAGCTTTGCCGTGGTGGCAGCCCTGGTGGTGGTGGTGGTGGTGGCAGCAGCACAACTCTGCTCTCCATGGCAACTTGGGAGCCGCCACCCCAGGGAGGGCCACTGTGGCAACGGCTACTCTGGAACAGATCCTCTGGGCCTCCGATCCTCCTGGGCTCGTCCCTTGGTCTTCCCGAGGGGCAGCTGGGCGTGAGGAGGAGGCGGGAGGCCTCTTCTTTGAGCCTAGCCTCTGGGGCCCGAGGGCTAAGGGCATGGAGGAAAGTCTGTTTCTGTTTGTTTGCTCTGAACATTGATCCCTGATAACGGATTTGGAGTTAACTGTCCTTGGACCAGGGGCTCGAGCTGAGGAACTGAGGGCAGAGGGGCTGAGGGAGTCTCTGGGGACATCAGCCATGGAGCTGTGCCTCGGGTTAAGGAATCCCAGGCTCTGGACCCCGCAGAGTCTCCTCGGGGGCAGTCTTGCCCGCCCGGGGTCTGCGAGCCCAGAGCTCGGGGTGGCACAGCAGCCCCGCCGCCCCACTTGGGGCCTGGGCAGACCAGAAGGCTCCATCCAGGAAGGACTGGAAGGGTGGGGGTGCCGGCTCTAGGTGACTCCGGGCCGGCAACTCCTGGCTCTAGTTCTCTCCCTCTTTCCCACTGCCCGACCTCACTCCCCCGCCTCCTTTTTTGTCTCTTAGTCACTCCCTTTGTCCCCCTCCTCTTCCTCTTTCCTCCTCTCCTCCCTCACTCTTCCTTCTTACTCATTTCTGCCCTTCCCATCACTTCTTCATTCACTTAAACATTTCACTGAGCACCTAGTATGCGTGGAGCAGGGGGCTGCAAGGGGAAGCCAGGATGAAGCAGCACCCTGGAGCAGCTCAGCTGCGGGAGGGGAACTTGGCAAGTACCGAAAACACCAGGTGGAAAATGGTAAGTTCTAAAGAAAAGGAAAGAGAGAGAGAGCTATGGCAACTCTCTCAGCCCTCCTTGTCATTCTGAGGTTTCAGGCATGAAATGCCCAGTGTAAAAAGAAGAGCTTTCACATTATTCCCCAAGGACTCCCAGGAGTGCCCTAGAAGGTGCAAGAGCCAGCTGGAGGCTGAGCTCGGAGGGACGAGAGGGCAGAGGCCGGCAGCCACCCGTGCCACGTGCCCATCCATCCACCCGCTCGTTCGTTTATTCATAAAACACTCAGTGAGCCCCGGCACTGCGCACGGCCCAGCTGCTTTCAGGGAGGCGGGCGATAAACAAGTATACAGTTACCGAGAACAAGGAGTACTGTGCAGAAACAACTGGCTGCAGCGACAGAAAGTGACCTGAGGCTGAGGGGGTGTGTGTGGGGGAAACCGCCTCACCAAGGAAGTGACTTTGACAGCCAGGCCCCAAGGGCAGAAGGGCTGAGCCAGGAGGAGCAGCCGGTGGGTGGGGCTGGGTGAAACGGTCCCTGTGCCGGCCCCGGGGGCTGAGGGCAGGGGCCGCAAGGCCTTAAAGGTCCCCCTAAGGAGTTTGGGCTTTATTCGAAATGCAGGGGGAACCAGGCCAGCAGGGTTCTAAGCAGGGGCAACATGATCCGGTTTCCATTTTGAGAAGCTGTGTCTGGCCGCTGGGTGGAGACTGGGGTAGGGCAGGTGCGAGCCCAGCCGAGCCGGGGAGAGCAGGCAGGAGGCTCCTGCAGGCATCCAGCTTCCGGGGATGCAGAGAGGAGAGCGGGACGCAGAGTACGGGATATATATTTCAGAGCTAGAAATGTGGAACTTGCTGATGGGTTAGAAAGCGGGTGGGAGATGATACATTTTTCGTCTAGTGGCCTTTTGCTCTCTCCCCCGCATGAGAATGTGAGCACCATGAAGACAGCAATCCTGGCGTTTGTTCACTGTTGTTTCCCTAAGGACAGAGTACAGGTGTTTAATAAAGATCTAATACTGACAAATGAGTGAATTAAGGAATGACGGGGGGGATTAGCAAGGACACCCTGGTTTCCGGCTCAGCCCCATGGTGGCTGGTGGCAGGTGGGAAGACACCGAGAGGGGAGGACCAGGGAGGCAGAAGGGTGAAATCAGTGCTCAGTGTCAGGGAGGCGGTGAAGATGCCTACGGCGCAGCCAGGCAGGCGCCAGTGAGCGTGTAGAGCGCGAGGGGCAGGGGCTGTCTACTTGGGTCCCTGTCGTACCCCCAGCATGTAGAGCAGTGCCTGGAACAGGGGGGACTCAACATGTGCTTGTTGAATGAATGAATGAATGAATGAAGCTGAGAGGGGATTTCTGGACTGGAACTGTAAATGCAGATGTCACTAGCACATGAAGAATGTTTAGGCCATGAGAGTAGATGAGGTCACCTAGGAAAGTGTGTGGAGAGAGAAAGGAAGCAACATGCCCCCTCTGCCAGCAACCAAAGATTGCTATTTAGCAAGCAGGGACCATCACTCGGCCAAAAGCAGAAGCCTGTATTTGTGGTAGCCCCGTGCTAAAGCACATGCTTGCTAACCACTACCCTTCCAGGAATCCTTGGAGAAGCAGGCGGATACAAGGGGCGTGGGCGGACAGGGCCCACAACCTTGTGGGGAAAGGAGAGGCTTCCAGGGACAACATCAGAAGGCCTTTGGCCCGTGACGTGGAGCTGCAGCCTTCCTCTTGGCTCCCTCTCCTCAGCCTCTGAGGATGGGATGGGCCCAAATGAGGGTGTCCAGGAGTGAACCAGGTCCCTGGAGCCCCTGGCAGCCATCTGGAGTAATGCGTGCTGTCCCTGGCCTGGGTGTGGTCACTGCAGCCCCAGGTGACTGAGCTAGCTGTATGCCACCTGTTGCATGGGTATCAGTGTGTCCACACACAGGGCTTGGAGCTGGGAAATGAAGGACAGTGCTCACTGCAGTGATGCCACAGGAGCCCCAGGAGGGTGGGCAATGGATTGCATCCCAACCCAAGCCCACCCCTGATGGGCCAGGAAGAGGCAGAGAGGAGTCTGAGGAAGACAGAGTTGGGAAAGGAGCTCATTGGAGCCCTGTGTCCTAGACCTGCCTCCACCACTAACTGGCTGGGGGGCCCACTAAGTCAAAGTGTTACAACTGGCAGAGGCCTCCTAATCCCGCCTCCCGCACCGAGCGGAAATTCTCCCAACAACGCCTAGCACAGCACACTATCATCCACTGTCTCTGAACACTTCAGGGACAGGACCCCTACCACCCTGCAGGGCGGCCCATTCTGATTTGGTAGTTTTGTTAGAAAGCTTCTCTCTTTCAAAAAGCCAGGAAGGACCCACATCAGATGTTAACAGTGTCACCTCTCAGGAGGAGAGTGGGATTGAGGGAGGGTGACAGGGGCTTCCCTATTGACTTGGTATGGAATGCTTTCCAATACCTTGTATTAAACTTGTAACAGCCAGGGAAACAACAAAAAATACGGTTCTTCTTTACTTAAACCCCATCTGCTTTCCTAACGTTTCTGCCTATTGGTCCCAGATCTGGGATCAGAGAATAATCCAAACACGCTTCTCCACTGGTGCCCTTCCAACACCTGAAGGTGGGGATCGGGTTTCCACCCAGTCTTCTCGAGGCTGAGCTGCTCTCACGGAACTTGGCTTCCAGACCAGTCCGACCCCACTCACCCTCTTCTGTGTGTCAGATAATAAAACTCCAGTGCGGTCACAGAGGGAAGGAACCCATCACTCCCTGGGCTGGGTGTTACCTCCCACTTTTTGATTAATGAAGCCTGAGGAGACATCCTCTTCCTTTATGTGTGTGTGTGGGGGGTGTGTGCACACAAACATGCAAGGGAGAGTGAGTTTAATCATTCACTTCCCCAAGCCTTGGTTTTCTTTTTCCTTTTTTTTTTTTTTATTTTTATGTTTTTTGAGACAGAGTCTCACTCTGTAGCCCAGGCTAGAGTGCTGTGGCCTCAAGCCTAGCTCACAGCAACCTCAAACTCCTGGGCTCAAGCAATCCTCCTGCCTCAACCACCCAAGTAGCTGGCACTATAGGTGCATGCCACCATGCCAGCTAATTTTTTCTATTTTTAGTAGAGACAGGGTCTATGCTCTTGCCCAGGCAAGTCTTGAACTCCTGAGCTCAAGTGATCCTCCCCTGCCTCGACATCCCAGAGTGCTAGGATTACAGGCGTGAGCCACCACGCCCGACCGGGTTTTCTAATCTATAAAAGGGAAGAACAATATCTCTGCTATGAGAATCAATTAAGATTAAGGAAATGAAAAACATTAAAGGCACAACCCCCTACACGAGGGGTTATGATTCACAAGCGCTATTCAGTTTGCACAGTGGCTAAGCACTGGGCCCACAGAGCCACACTGCTTGGGTTTGGATCCCAGCTTGGCTACCGATTGGCTGTGTCACTTTGGAGAAATGACCTGACATTGCTGTGCTGCGGTTTTCTCCTCTGTGAAACAAACGTAATGACAACACCAATCTGGGAACGTGTTCTTAGGAGCATTAAATGTATTGCCGAGCACGCAATAAATGTTGGCTGTTTGGTATTATCATCCCCACTCTTCCTCCTTCACCAGGAGACAAGTAAGGGCTTCACTGAAATGACGGTGATTCCTTAAGAAGTGAGGACATCAAACCAAACTGGTCATCCGTTATTGGAGTGTGTAGCTCCACGGCACTCCCCCACCCCCACTAATTGCAAGCAGTGATTGCACGCTAGGCACTGTGCTCAACCTTTCACAGGCACTTGCTCATATACTCCCAGCAGCTCTAGGAGGTAGAGACTATTATCACTCCCATTTTAAAGCTGAGGAAACAGAGGTTCAGACAGGTTAAGTAACTTGCCTAAGGTCACACAACGAGGTGATGGAGTCAGAACTCAAACCCAAGTCTGCCTGACTCCAAAAGTCTGTCTCGATCACCAGTGTCCTGTTCCGTTAACCAGCTCCCCAGTTTGGGCTCAACTCCAGCTTCGGGGGCCAGAGGAAGTCAAAGCTCTTCTTCCTTGACAGCACTGCCTGCTGCTCCTGCGAGGTGGGGAGGGGGGGCAGTCTGCTTCTCTCCCCGACCTCTGCCCTGCTGCACACGGCCCTCTCCTCCTCTAGGGGTCTTCGGGGGTCACCGGGGACCCCAGCTGTATCCCCTTCATTCCTCTCAGGAGCACAGTGGCATCTGGTACCCCTGGGCTGCTGGCCAGGTTCTTAGCCCCTGACCATGAAATGGTTCCACATTGATCTACAAAGAAAACAGCCATTCTGGACGTGGGCCCCGATGCGTAATGTCATTATGGAGTCAGCAGTGCATCCCATCCCATTATCGCCTGGCCGAGCTTCTGCGAGGCGAGCCTGGCTGCAAATGGCTTTCTCCTGTCTGGGGGGGCCGCCGCCTGTTTGCCCTCCACTGCTGGAGGAGAGATTTTATCTTTAATTGACACTGGCTGCCTGCCACCGCCTTGCCCTGCTGCCCAGGCTGAGCCCGATTCTCTCTCACACTTCAAGAACAGGCTTCCCCTGGCTTCTGCCCTCTCCTCGGCCATGCCATCCTCACTCCGCTGTTCTATGGGGTTCTACGCTGTTCTTCTCTACCCGGCCCCAGATAGCTCCCAGGTGTGCTCTTGTCCTTTCGTGGTGGGACTGGACGTGGAGATCTCAGACATCTGGGAGAAAAGCCCGAGAGCTACAGGGACGGGGTGGGAAGCAACCCTCCCCGCACATCCACTGCGTGTCAGCCGCAGCACCGTCTCCGAAACAGGTGCTGTCGTTAACCCCACTGACACACACAGGGAGACAGGTCTGGCGAGTGGCTTCCAAGTTACCCAGCTACCAAGTGGCAGATCAAGACTTTGAACTGGGGCCTCTGTGACTCCCAGTGTATGCCCAGAGTAAGAGAGTGAGGAGTAAGATAAGGATAAGGAGAGACAAGCATGCACTCGGACCTGGCAGGGACCCGTGCGAAATGAAAACGCAGGGCCCTGTGTCCAACAATTATTAATTTTATGATGGCAACAGCTGAACATTAAATCCAATATGGAGCTCTTCTGAGCAACTGCACAGTTGCACACCCACGAAGCTGGCCCTGCGTGTGCCCCGTGTGAGTGTGAGAGGGACAACAGTGAGGGTCACGGCCCATCCTATCCGGGCCCAGGATGTGTTCTTTCCCCATCCCTAAGTGGTCCCTGGTCGTGCCACGGGTCCCTAGTTGGCCTCAGTACATCAGCCATTCAGTCACTGCAATGACTTTGGCATCCCCAGGGCCTTGGCCCACTTGGAACTGGTGCGACTGCGGGCAGAGGAGAGGGCTCCTGCACAAGAAGCGGGGATACAGAGTAATTCCTTAAACAAGACCCATTTTTTCTTCCATGTTGCGGCAGGGGTTCGTTCAGGGGCAGCACTGGAGACTGGAACACTGCCTGGGGGTCAGGGGTCCTGGGGTGGCCCTCTCTGTGTGGCCTTGGGCGGATGACTTTTCGTCTCCGACACTAGTCTCCAGTTGTAAAATGCGGGGGTGGGGCAGGGTTATGCTATGAGTGTGTTGCATTCCTCAGGTGTTGAGGGTGGGAGCCCAGGGAGGTCCCCACAGACACAGAGCCAGAAAGGAGAGGCAGAGGCAGGCGCTCACACAGCAGGAGCAGCAGGACGCTCCAGATGTCTTTATTGGGGCTCGAGCACGGCATGACAATTGAAGGCATGCGGACAGGGCAGAAGGCCTGGCCTAGGCATGCCTCGAACACACACAAGGAGACAGCTTTAGAAAAGGACTAACCAACACCACGGAGGGGCAGGGAGGAATGGGGTGGAGAGGGAAGGCTGAGGGAGGGGCAGAGGCCAAGGCTGAAGGGGTCACCTGGCCTCTGCTATTGCACACATCCTCTGGCCACCGGCCAGGAAGTACAGTATTGCAACTGGTCTCCTCTCGCCTGAGGCTTCCCCTCCTCAGACCCCTGAGCCAGATGGGCAGACAGACCCCTTCCCTGCCCGTCTGCCCAGCAGCATCTTTGAAAACATACAGACAAAGGAGACAGAAAAATAAAAAATAAAAAAAGACATAATGCCCCCTCAGTCCAGGACGCAGAGAGGGGCGGAGGAAGGAGCAGAGTCGTCCCTGGAAGTGGCCCCACAACGGGGGTGCAGCTAGTGGAGCAGTGACCCTGGGGGGCAATCTGGCCTCCAATTGACTTCAGCAGGCCACCTGCTGACAGGGGAAACACCCCCGAGGGAGTAGCCTGGGGCCACCCTCTGGACTGGCAATTCCCAGGTGCACTTTTCCTGGGACGTTCCACACACGTGGTCAGGAGAAACAAGGAATCGGAGAAGGGGAAGGGGATGGGAAACTCAGGGTAGGGCAAGGGATTGGAGAGACACAGCCTAACAAAGACGAACCACCAACAGCACGTGCATTACACACAAGAGTATAGTAGGTATGAATATAGATACTATATGTGCATATATAGCTCTTCAATGTACAGTAGAACATCAGACCCAGATGGCTCCAGGCCCCGAGGGTTGCATGGGAGGTTTTCCATCAGTCCTGTGCAAACAAGGATATCTGAGTCTTTCCCAGCGAAAGATTCTTGCCTGGGTTCCAGAGTTTCCCTAAGCCTCTGGCTTTCTGTCTGTCTGCCTGTCTCTCTCACGTTGGTGCCGCTTTAAGAGAGGGTGAGGACTTCAGCCTGGGCATAGTTGGACGAGAGGGCGTCTTGGCAGGTCTCTGTGTTTAAAGAGCACAGGTGTGAGACACTGGGACGCACACTTTCGGCTCAACATTGCCTTCTGGAGCGGGGGCAGGGAGTTCAGCAAAGGAAAGGTAGAAACAAAGAATGAGATGTTAGAAGGAAGCCAGCTGCTGCCCCACAGGCTGTGGGCTAAGGAGCAGGCCAGGAGCAGAGCTGGAAGGCATGAGGAACCCAGGGCTAAGAGGCCAGGAAGAGCAGGGATGGGTCAGGGAATGGGGTGAGCCCTTCATCACCCCTGTGCCAACCCAACTCTGGGCCAAGATGACTTGGGTGATGTTGCAGCTCATCTCCATACCTGTTCAGGCAACCTCTAGCTCCAGGAACCACTAGCCTCTCAGGTCTTCAAAGCTCCAGTGCAGTGGAGAGAGGGACCACAGCCCCGTAGCCTGGCATGGAGGCAGTGGGGAAAGTTCCTGATGTGGCCTGTGGCTCATCGGCCATCACCCCAGCTGGTGCCTGTCCAGCTTGAGCTCTCCCCCACACAGCTCCATCTGCCATTACCACCCTGGGATAGTCCATTGTCCCAAGGAGCTGGTGAAGTAGGCTCCTGAGTATGGTGCCATGTCGTGCCCAGCCCCCTTCCTCACTGTGGCAGGAACAGAGTCCCAGCAGCTGGAGGGCATGCAGCCTCAGGTGAATGCTGAAGGGGAAGGTCACGGAGGACGAATGTGCCTGTCTCAGGAGAGAAGGTCAGGAAATAGCATCTTAGTGAGAAACCCGACCCCTCAGAGAGCCCTTGTCGGGATCCCATCCTCAGCCTGGGATGTGTGTGACCTGGGCTTCCCTTCTGAGACCTCCCCAGTGGGGCACAGGCAGGGCAGGTAGGGATGCTGCTCTCTTGGCTGCAGATCTGGGTCAACAACACGGGTGGGAGTTTCAGCCCCCTCCAGGTCACGCTGGGACAACCCCTACAACCATTAGGTCTGAGGGCCAGGGCCAGGGCTCCTGTCAAGCGGGGGCCAGATTCGGCATCCAGACCTCATAGCTTCTACCCTGGCTGCCTGGTCACCTCCATCACTTTTCTAGGAAAAGGGTACTCTCATCTCAGGGTGATGCTGTTTCCATCTCCTTCAGACTGTGTGCCCCAGCCACCTCCTCAGACCCTGCCCCTCAGCCCACTGGTGTTGTGGGCCTCTGAGTATCATCCTTGAGGAAATCAGAGAAGTCCAAGGCTCTCAGAGCCCCATTTCCAAGGAGAAGCAGAGACAGCTGCGGTCTTGCCTTGTACTCCTAACACCAACCTGTATGCATAGGTTAAGCAATACCCTGCCACCACTAGGGGATGGAGGGAGTGCCTCTGGCCTTCCTGTAGGCAACTAGAGCCCGAGATGCACTGGTGCGAATGCCCGGGCTACTAGGGGGTCTTAGATGGGCACGGAGCAAGGCAGGAGTCACAGCAAAGCTGTGAAGTGCAGAGAGCCAGGAACAGAGTGCCCCAGTCTGGCTGGTGATGGCCTTAGGCCGCCTTTTCCCTGGTGTCCATGGACTCTCCATCCCCAGGGGCCTCAGAGTTGGGGAGGGGTCTTCCTAGGAATAAAGGGGTGTGGCAGGGATTTCAGAGGGTGACACTCTCTGGCCAGAGCAGAGGCCCTCCCTCCCCAGGAAGCTCTGTGAAAGGGCAACCTTGGCCCAAAGGCTGCCTCCCCTCCAGCTCCTGCCAGCCCAGGCCTTAGGCTGCAGCCCACTCCTCTCCAAAGCCCTGAGAAGTGGCCTCTAGGTTTGTCGCAGCTCTGACAGACTGGAAGGTGAGGTTGTGAACTCCCACCTGGGCTTCCCCCCTGCTCTGTGGGAAGGGACTGGGCCCCAGCTCCAGGGAAGGACTTCTAAGAGCCAAAGTAGTGGGTTCAGGTACACTCCAGTCCAAGGAAAACAAACTGCACTCCCAGGTGGTGGGTGAGAGAGAGCCTTCTCCCGCGGATGGAGGCCCAGGGCCTGGTTGAGCCTGAGGCCTGTGCAGCAGCCACGTCCCTGGCAGAGCCTGGTGTACAGTGGGGGCTCGGTAGTGCCAGGACTCACTGACTCACTCCACCCCTTCCCAGCGCCCTGGGAAGGCCCCACCCAGTTCTCCCATTAGCTGGGTCCCGTCTCTGCCCTATGAAGCCAGGGAGCTGGGAGGGACGGTGAGAGCCCACCTCCCCAAGGCATTAGGGGCTCCAGGCTGGCACTGCTGCATCTTGTCGCCCAGGGACATCTGTGCCCACCATAGGGGTACTGTGAGCAGGCCCGTCCCTGTGGGAGGCAAGGAGGCGGTGGGTGCCGTGGAAACTTGGGCTTCTGACAACTTGAAGGCTGCCACAGAAATAGCGGCCTCAGTTCCCTGAACCAGAAAGGCAAGTCAGAGGAGAAAATAGCTGTGGCACCCGTGCTAACCTGGACGCCTAGCTCATCGTGTCCCCATCAGGGCCAGGACGCCTGGTGCTAGCGAGCCCTGCAGGGGCAGGACTGGACCTGTCAGCTGTGAGGGGAGAGGGGCCCATTGTCCCCATCCTGCTCCGCAGGCTTCCCCATCCCTGTCACTTAAAGGGGCCTGTTTCCATCGAAGGAGGGCTGCACAGAAGCGCCTGTATCCTCTCTTCTCAACTCTTGAGGGGTCACTTCTTTCTGAGAGCAAGAGAGAGGCAGACCCTGCAGACCAGAGCAGGGCTGGGGTGTCCCAGTGCCCACCCTGAACAGACCTTCCTGGAAGGGACATTCCTGTCTGCCTAAGGCCAAGGAAGTGCTGACGGGGGATGTTCCCAGCACAGGCTTTGCACGACGCCCCTAACCGCATAAAATAATCTGATCTTTTTCCCAGCTCACCTTTTGGGGTGGCTCCAGATTTCCCAGCCTCTGCTGAGGCCCTGAATGCCATCCTGCCATCCTGCCTTTGCCCACCGTGGAAGGAGCGGATATGGACCTTACTTAGTCGTTCCCTCCACAAAGTTGCATAATCTGACTCTAAAAATTGCCAGGCGCACGGCGCTGTTGTCAGGTCTAATTCCCATCAGGTGAAATAGGAAACGTCTTGGCTGAGGCGCTTCTCATTCCCGAGGCTGCGCAGGGCCCCCTTCCTGGAAGTGGCAGCACCAGGTGAGGGCAGGACGGCTCTTGTTCTCACACATCCCCTCAGCTGCCCCTGCGCAAGGTGTACCCCTGCTCACCCAGTGACTCACAAACCTGTTGTGCTCCGGGCTCGTTAGGTAAATGAATACACTTAATTATAGAAATTAGATGAGTCTCCGGTTCTGGCAGGAATACAGCGCACAGAGGCTGGGTGGGAGCGGCAGGTGACTCAGAGGCAGGGCTGGGAGACTGAGGGAGCCGGAGAGGGGAGAAAAACCGTTGCGGAAGCAGAGGAAGCAGTGTGGAGAGAGATGCCGCAGCTCGGGCACAGATGGGATGCCAGGCGCCGCCGCTGGGAGTCACCCGCTGACTCTGGGCAGGGGCCCCTGAGAGGGAGGGCCTCCCGTGCCTAAGCAGTGCCCCCATGGCTTGCACCAAGCCTGGGGCTCCAACTCTAGGGACGCCCACCTGTGCCCCAGGCCAGAGCTGGAAGATATCAGGCCTCTTCTCCCAGCAGCACTGCCCATGGGCACCGCTCTTCCAAGGAGTCAAACCTCCTTCCCATCAGCAGAGATGCCCCATGGGACAGCCTTTTCCTTGCTGGTCTGCGTGTGGGGTGGACAGACAGACAGACAGACAGACAGGCTGTTTTGTTACTGGTTAAAGGCCACGAGGAATGGAAATACATTTGCAGTGGTTAAAAATACGAACACAAGCATGGCTCCCCAGCAAGGCTGACCGGTCCCAGGCGCACTGTGTACCACTACATACGTGCCTGGCCAACGACGTCGGCCCTGGTGGGACCCTGAGAGAAAAGCAGGGCCAAGACACAGGTCCTGGGTGTGCTGGCACCTATGGCTCCGGAAGAGGCTGGTATGGGTGGGGATGGGGGTCGAAGCCCTGGGAGTAATCTCTTGCTCTCAGGCTCCGGAGCTGAACGCTGGGAGAGCCGGGTGCTGGGACGTAAGGCTCAGAGGCCTGAATTTGCTTCCATCCCTCCCGCAGCTCCCTTCAGGCCCCAGGAGGAAGGAGGGCTGGGAGGGCATGTGAGTGTGCCTGTCGGTGTGTGCGCCTGGAGGCGACGAGAGCCCAGGTTGTAGCTACGTGGCAGAGTGACCGGGCGGTGGGCTGGTGAGGGGGTGGAAGGGGTGGGTGAGCAGGAGCTTTCTTGGAGGGTAGGGTGAGCTGTATCTCGATGCCAGTGGAGACAGCCCCAGGCTGGTTCCAGCTGCTCCAGCTATGTTGTTTAGACTCCGGGACTTTTCACAGCCTTGGTGAAGAAAAGGCACAGGGGTCAGTGAGGCACAGCTCCAGAGATGCACGCTCCAGGGGACCCTGCAGGGCAGGTGGCCCTGGGTTGGGCTAGGGGAGTCTGGCCCTCCTTGACTCTCCCTGACCTCTGGGTCACCTGGGCTTCTGAGGACAGACTGCGGGGACCTACAGCCAGTTGACCTTTTTCTTGTGTCATCCCCAGGTAAGTTCCCCTAAGCTCCTTGACAGCCCAGCTGCACAAAGACCCTACAGCCTCCAGTATTGGCCTTCTTGACCCTAAGAAGCCCTAATTAGCACCTGGCCCACCTTCGTCCCAGGGGGCAGACACTGTGACACCTGGGCAGCCGCAGGTTAATGATGGGGTCTGTGCCGGTGGCTGGAGGAGGCCTGGGCCCACTCGCTCCTGGTCCTAAATGTAGCCCGAGTACAGAGAAGGGAGGCATGGTGTGGCGGGGGGAAAGTTGTCAAGTGCGCACTGGGAGTTTGGCGATGTTAACTGCCACGCTTGCTTAGCAAGGCCTGTTTCCCAGCAACCCACCTGTTCCCTCACGAAGGTCACTCTAATTGGCTGAGCTGCACGCTTGTTGCCAAGAAGCAGTGCAGAGGCATCTTGAAAATAGAGCAGCCAGGCCCCACAGGTACCCCAGGGAGCGAGGGTGGTAGAGCGCCGGCGCCCTGGCCGGTGCACGCACACGTGCCGCCCACTCCCGGCACCTCACGGCCGCACACAGCCTCTTCCGCACCTACCTCCGCCGAGCCCAAGAGCTCAGGGAGGAGAGCAAGCGAGCAGGCACTCAGCTCTGTGTGCTTGAGTCCTGTGGGGATGGGGTCCCTTCCGCCTCATTCTAGGCTGTCCACTTAGCACGCTGCAGCCGGAGCAAGGCTCTGGGCCTGAACGAGCATGCAGCAGAGGCGGGTACGAGGCAGAAGAGAAGGCGACACCCAGGGCCCGAGGACTGGGGTATGGGGGGCACAGAGGAACACACGCATGGTACAAGGTCTGGGCTATTCGGCTGGGGCCTCTGGGCCACCCCTTTCCAGGAGCCAGATCACTGTTCCTGCCACCCCATAGAACCCGTGCCCAGCAAAGCTGGACACATGCCTCTCAGGGCCTGGGTAGAGTCAGGGTGGTCTAACTGTGGGAACTGGGGTGCTGAGAGGGCCAGGGAAAGGGCCTGGGAAGGTGCCCCAGGAGCCCACATGGCCTGGGTTGGCCAGGGGGACATCTTCCAGGGGACACAGGCATTACAGGCTATTCCTACAGCTGCCACTGCCCCGCGTCACTCAACCCGGTGTGGGGTTTGCGGTCAGTGGAGAGTGGGGAGGGGAAATCTGGCTGGCTAAAAAGTAGCAGAGAACCTGGGAAGAGCTCTGTTTTGGGGGGAGTCAGGGTTTGTCCTGGAACAAGGCAGGATGTTTAGGTAGGTTAGGTCACAGGCATAGGGCAAAGGGCAAGAAAGACAAAAAGGTGATAGAAAACTGGTTAGAAAAAGCATCTGGTCTTAAGACCCTTGTTCTCAGCCACCACTGGCCCTCAACCATCCTTGATCATTTCTGTGCCCCTTCCCCAGGCCAGGAACCCCTAGCTCCGCAGCCCAGCTTCTGCCCTGTGCCTGACACAGGCTTGGCGCTGGTGATGGGACTTCAGCCTTTCCTGACAAGCAGAGAATGGTTGCTCCCTTTACCTCTCCAAATCCCTCAGAACATTCTTTGGGTGGGACCCACTCTCCCTGCCACCCTGCCCCCTGGTCACCCTGGCCCTGCCTCAAGAGGACAGGCACACCCCAGGGGCCTGCAGGTCGGGGTCAGCCCATCCTGGGCTCCAGGACCCTCAGTGCATGACAGAAGGATGTAGGGCCTGTGTCAGGCTCCCTCGCTCCCGAGGGCCGCTCCATCTCCCAGGACGACTTATCGGGAAGCCTTAGCTGTGTTTAAAGGGGGCCTAGGGAGAGGCTGGCGGTGGAGCAGGGCCTGAAGGTAGAGGAGGTGATGGAAATGGAGGTGAGCGGCAGGGGCCCCTGTCATGGTGTCCCCTCAACCCTCTAGCGCCGCTCTTCCCTGTGAGCACCTGGCGGGGAGGGCTCCGTGTGCCCTTTTGGGATGCTGGCGGCCTTTCTAATCCAGGGACTGAGAGATCAGGTACCCATTCTAAAAGTAGGGGCACACAAGCCAGAGGAGACGGTGGCCACGGTCTTAGGGGTGGGAGACCTCAAGCTCTGTGGGGTCACTGGGGAGCCTTAGCTCTGCAGGGACTCCCCAGCTGCCCGGCCCGGGGAGCCATACCTTTCCGGACACTACCATCAGCACAAGCATAGTCCCCAGCGCTGAGCAGGAAGCAGGCAGCCGCCTTCTTGTTTCTGTCTCGAGTGGCAGAGCGTCGCAGGGCCCGGCGCTCCTCGGGGGTAGGGGCAGAGGCCAGAGGCTGGGTTAGGCCACCTCCCTCCTCGTCAGACAGCACTGCATTGGCATCGCCATTCTGCTTAGAGTCTGGAGGGTGTGGACAGAAAGGAGGCTGCGTGAGGGGCTGCCTGGGCCTTGCTCACAGGGTCAGCTGGGGTCTCTCAGGTCTCAGACCCAGGGTGTTATTCCCCAACCTGAGCAGGATCTACCTGGGAGGGAGTGTCACCAGAGCCAGGGAGTAGGCTTGTGCCTGGGGGCAGTGGCAAAGGGCAGGATGCTGTGCTTGGTCTGAAGGTTGGCTTCCCACCCAGCCTTGGCCTACAGCCATTCCTAGGGGAGGAAGCCATGGCACAGACACCCAACAGCAGGGACCCCCGTCTGCCTGCTGAGGGCTGCCCTGTGAGATCAGCCCAAGGCAGGTGGCAGACCCTGCTTCCTCAGATCTGGCTCAGGCTGACACTTGGACGAGTGCGTGTTCCTGAGGAGAATGTCTGGCTTGCTGGGATGAGGGTTGAACCTACAAAGTGGTAGCCATGGCTCTCTCTGGACCACCTGGAGGCAATGATTCTTGTTCACTAGGCATTTAGACCAGAGTCCAGTGCCCAAAAGGCTTAGAGCCTCTGCTCCCAGGGCTAAGCTGTGTCTGGGGAAGACACTGTGGGACAAAGCCCCAGCTCAGCTCCCCACTGCCGCGGGCTTAGTCCCGACCCCTCGCCTCTGTCAAGCAGCAGTACGGGTGAAGCTGGGCCCTTGGATGTGGAGATGGGGAGGCTACTTGGCCTGAAGACACTGGCCCTGGCATTGGCCAAGCAGGTCCTCAATGTCGCTGAGCAGTCAGGGCCAGCCCAGGGGCATGGCTGATAGAGCCACCACGCACAGTTCAGTGCACACTGAGGAACCGACCTGACTCCCACATTTTGATATTAGGATTCTCTCTAAGCTCTGAATGGGCCTCAGAGAATAGCTGAAATTCCCTGGGAGAGTTATATTCGGGGATTAGGAATGGGTACCACTTTGGTGGAGAAGAGGAAAGCCTGACCAGTGCTGTTCCATCAAGATCTTTGGAAGATCCAGACTCCTCAATGACCCCAGGGAATGAGGAGCCCTCAGCATATATGACAGACACATACCAACAGGCCACCAGTGAGTGTCCTGAGTCCTCAGGCACCCCCCTGGAGGACCCTTCCCACTCTGCCCCAGAGCTGAGTCAGGAGCTGTTGCCTTAGTCTCCTGGTCCCAGCCCAGCTCCCCAATGGCCTTGTCCTGGCATCCAACGGCTCCCCACACCAGGCATCCAATACCTTCCCTGGGAGCCCAGCCCGTACCCAACAGCCAGATGCCTTTGCCACTCTCCAGCCTAACTCCATGTTGCTGGGGATTCAGCTGATTTCCAATCTCTGTTTCTGACAAAGGGGGCAGTGGGCTTCCTTGGGGTGGCCTTTCCCGTCCTTGAAGGACAGGATTCAGATGCCCAGGCCCTCTCCTTCCAAGATGCAGATGCCAGTTTCTTCCGCCTTCCTCCCTGTCCTAACACTGTCTGGGCCACTCCCTCCTTGGTCTCCTTCCATCACATGTCACACCCTGCGCCCAGGACTCGATCTAGCTTGTGCTGAACAGAAGGCAGCCTCCCACTACTGTTACGTTATCACATTTATTAGGCCAAGAGACACCAGACTTGAATGTTTGGAAAGAAGTGATTCATGTGTTGCTGTACCTTGGAAGAACAGCTGCCCTGCTCTCTGGCTAATAATGACAGTGCCTGACATTTGTAAAGTGGTTTTAACTTCTCAAAATGCTTTCATATCTGTCATTCATTTGGGTCTCTCAAAGTCTCAGAGGTAAAATGTTGTTATCATTCCCATTTTACAGGTAAGGAGTCTATGCCTAGGGAGGGTGAGTGACTGGCCTCCAGGCACACAGCGCAGTGGCCAAGATGGGATTAGAAACCAGGGCGTCTAATATAGAGCCTATCCTCCACCTGTCACAGCCTACATTGGGAAGAACACTCACTCCACAGATCTAATGTTCAGGAAGCTATCAGAGAGCCAGCCAGAGGATACAGAAATTCGGCCTCTGTACTTTAACCTCATAAAGGCGCATCTTATACTTAGGAAAGCCCGGCACAATAAAGAACACCCCCAAACTCCACGGGCCGAGGTTCACCTCGGAACTCCCTTGGCCACTGGGGGAAGAGGAGCCTTCCTTCCCAACCCCTAATCTCACCTGCCCGTTTCCTCTCGACCACACCCTCTTCCCGGGCAGGGGGGCTGGTATCACTGTAGGTGCTGTCCCGGGGCGAGGTCTCCTCAGACTTGCAGTACATAGGTGACTCGAGCTGGGCTGGCCGTGGCACATGCTTCTTCCGTTTCTTGGGCAGCTTCTGCTTGGCCATGGCCAGGGAGTAGTACATGCCGAAATTGTTGACAATGACGGGCACCGGCATGGCAATAGTGAGCACACCTGCCAGAGCACACAGTGCCCCCACCAGCATGCCTGACCACGTCTTGGGGTACATGTCCCCATAGCCCAGCGTCGTCATGGTGACCACGGCCCACCAGAAGCCGATGGGGATGTTCTTGAAGTCGGTGTGGTCATTGCCCCGGGGGTCGGAGGGCCTGGCCCCAATGCGCTCAGCATAGTAGATCATGGTGGCGAAGATGAGCACGCCCAGGGCCAGGAAGATGATGAGCAGCAGGAACTCGTTGGTGCTGGCCCGCAGGGTGTGGCCCAGCACGCGCAGCCCCACAAAGTGGCGGGTGAGCTTGAAGATGCGCAGGATGCGCACGAAGCGCACCACGCGCAGGAAGCCCAGCACGTCGCGGGCTGCCTTGGATGACAGGCCGCTCAGTCCCACCTCCAGGTAGAAGGGCAGGATGGCCACAAAGTCGATGATGTTGAGCAGGTTCTTGACGAAGTCCAGCGTGTCGGGGCAGCACACGATGCGCACCAGGAACTCCAGCGTGAACCACAGCACACACACGCCCTCGATGTAGGTCAGGATGGGCTCTGTTTCCACCTCCCGCCGGAAGCGCACGCTGGTAATGTTCCCCACTCGGTGGATCTCTGTCACGTTGCGGTCGATGTTGAAGGCCTCGTGGGTCTCCAGGCAGAAGGTGGTGATGGAGACCAGGATGAAGAAGAGAGAGGCGAAGGCCACCACCTGTGGGCAGGGGAGGTGAGCAGGGGCCAGCTGTTAGACAGGGATGGATGGGCCAGCTGGGGAGGTGGCTCTGCACACGGGTCACCAGGCAGCGTGTTGGAGGGTGAGAAGTGGGATTAAGGTACAGTCAGGGGCTGGAATCCCCTCTTCAGAGGGGCTTTATCCACCTGCTTGGGTAGAGCAATGCTTCCCGATCTTTGCCACGGTGCACAGAAGACAGAGGCCGCCCCTGCCCAGAAGCAGCTGGCCAGGGAACTACAGCTGCCTGGCCCTGCCTGCGACAGCTCTGCCCACCTCTAACCCATTCGTGTAATGGGTGTGCAAACCCTTTGAGAATCTTGTTATGATTCTGACCCAAGGGGTTTAGGGCAGGGCCTGTGATTCTGCATTTCTAACGAGTTCTCAGTGAGGCTGTCTGTCCACAGACCACAGCTGGAGCAACCAGGCCTTAAGGCAGTGGTCCTCAAAGCGAGGTCCTGGACCAGAAGCATCAAGTCCCTGGTTAGAAATGCACATTTCAAACCCCATTCGAACCTATAAATGAGAAGTGAGAAATCTGTTTTAGCAAACCTTCCAGGTAATTCTGACGCGTACTGAAGTTTGCGGCCCACGGTGGTAAGGACGCCCGATGGCAGGCAGCTGCAAGGAAGAGCGGGTTGAGCCTCTTCCTGCTGGCTGAGCCCATCAGCCACAGCCCCTTTCTCCCACCTCACACCTTGGGACGTCCCCATGACTGCACAGACAAATCCCTGAAGGAAGACACCAGGCACCATGGCAGGAGACAGGGCGGTCTGCCCAGAATAACCAGTCCCACCCCTTCCCACGAAATAACATTTCCTGGGACTCTGAACTCTGAAGAAAAAGGAACCATCCAGATCAGAGAGTTGCAGCAGCTGATCCCGACGGTTGCTAGGATCTCAGCTAGAATGATGACAGCAGCACCCGGCAGAGCAACGGCTGGGTTTAAGTGTCCGATCATTATGAATGGAGATGAAATGCATGTGTAATAACACCAATTACGCAGCCTTCGTCTGTTATTCATGCCTTGCCATTCGTCATGGTCAGGATGCCTGCTGCTGGGGTCCAGTCTTGTGTCCCTGCTGCTGCCTGTCCTGCTTGGTGGGTGGGGCTGCGCTTCCTCCTTAACCAGAGGGCTGAGCCTAAATAGGCGTGGGTAAGGGAGATCTGTGGCCCCAAGATCATTTGGCAACCCCCGTACTTCCCCTCCCCTGATTTCCACCTGGCTGTGGCCTTAAGGGCCCCCTGTCCAATGAGGACTCAGAGAGGTTTTCCTCCCTGGGAGTCTTTACCAGGAGGGGAAGGACACACCTTATTCTTAGTACCACAAAACACCAATGAAGAATACAGGGGGATCTGGGAAAATGAGGCAAGTAGCAGCACGTCCGGGGCTTCTGGAGCAGGAACAAGTTTGAGAAGGGAACTTTGGGAATGATCATTCCTCAGCTGTCTCTTCTGTGCCTGGCACTGTTCAGGACTCTGTATATGCGTCAATTGCCTTCAATCCTCCCAGTGACCACGTTAGGCCGGACTCATCATCCTTCTCTGAAAATCAGAGAGATTACATACCTGCCTAAGGTCACACAGCCTGGGGTGGGGGATAACATTTGAACTCAGAACTGTTTAACTTCAGAGGCTGTACCTTCGTTTCATAGTACTCTGTCTTTACCACCTCCTGGGCAGGGTCAACTCACAGGCCCAGGAAAGCTGTCTCCGAATTGTTGATCTTGTTCCCAGTCAGTTCCCTGATGCCTACTATTTTACCCTTAAGGACGTGTGTACCTCACTGACACTTGAACTTGGATGGGTTGAACAGAAACAGTTGGGGTCAGGGGAATGGATAGCAGACATACCTTCCCTATGCTACGGTTTTGCCTGGAGCTTCTCCTGCCTGCTTCTCCCCAGTGAAGGTAAATTTCACATGCCTTTCTGGCCTCATTTTTCCTCCTCTGATAACTGGGCTGCTGAGATAATACGATCTGATATGGGCATTATGCAAATGGCTCCAGCCCATGGGCTCTCCAAGGCCATCCAGAGATGAGCTGGTGAAAGGCCTGCCCGTGGCCGTGGCAATGCTGGGAGTCCAGAGTCCTGGCACCACCCCTGCCCCGAGAAACAGAAGGGGTTGGGGTAAGGGTGGGGACGGCATATCCCAGTTCTGCCAGGAAACATGGGAAGCAGGAGCTCACCCTCTGAGAAGTTAGCCAGGGGAGTTGGCCCACCTGGGAGCCTGAGCGTGAAGTTAATTAGTGATTTGGAAAAACAAGTTCAGGAAGAGCTGACAGAGAGCTGAGCACAGAGAGCAGAGGGAGGGAGGGAGGACGGCGCAGCCCCAGCCACCGTCACCTGCAGGGCAAGGGGCCTGCCTGGCTGCTAACGCTCCGGGCTCGCTCTGCAGCAGGCAAGAGAATCCTTCAGGCCCAGTGGCTACAAATCACCCTCCTGTACTACGGAATGACCCCTGCATTCCTGCTCTTCACTCAAGTTGGCTTTTTTAAAACATAGAACCGTTCCATCTATTAACTTCTAAACTTTACATCCGCCCTCTCAAAAGACGAGGGCAGGTACATGGCAGCCACATGTGCCCGGTTTCCAGGGGAAACAAAGACACAAGAGGGCAGATGACTTGCTCAGGATCAAACTGGGGCCAGGTCTCCCGACTCTCGGCTCAGCGCTCTTTTTCCTTGGTCCCTCTGGCCAAGCAAGCAGGGACAATCCATCCCCCTCTTGGCAGGGCCTGTCTCTGCTGCGCCCTCTCTAGGGCTGGGCAGCAGGTGCCCAGAAGGCCCCAGGAAGCCCTCCCTGCCCAGGGAGACACAGCTGGGGCCGAGCTGGGGCATTTCCAGTGGCCTGGGCTCTGGCACATTGCCCTGGGTGGGTCCCGAGCTTACAGGTTTTCCTTCAGGGCCCAAATCTTTGTTTTCTCCCTAAGTTATTTCCCAAACTATTTCGTAAGTGGTTGATCCTGCTTCCAATGGCTGCTTTTCACCCTCTGAGGGCAGGGATACTGATTTCTTTCTTACAACTCCCTTGATCAAAAAGGACAAAAACGGCCCAGGGAGAAGGAGGTGGCTGCAGCAACACCACTCTGCTTACAGGTCAAAGCCTCAGGCTGGAGCCTTCTATTGAGCCCCAGCAGGCCATCCTGCAGAGCTGGCGACACACATCCTCACGTCCGAGCCTCCGTCCATCAGCCGCCGCACTGACAGACTGAGAGCAGAGAACAGCTGGAGGCCCGGGCTAGAAGCCTCGGCCCTGGGGTCAGATTTCCTGGGTTCCTCATCCCGGCCCTGCCACCCAACCAGGTAAAGGGTGCCCTCTGTACTGTTTCTGTGGTATAAAATGGGGACAGTACTAGTACCCACCTCTAGTGCTACTGTAGGATTAAATGAGCTTCTAAACGGCAAGGGCCTGGCACCCAGGTAAGTGCTTGATAAAATGGTGACTGAGCTGACGAGGCATGGGGTCCCTAGGGGGACCCGTGCATGCAGCTTCTGAAGGCGAGCTGGATCTGAAGCGAAAACATCACAGAATCCTTGCTTTTCAGAAGTGAAAGAGACTCAGAAGTTTACCCAGTTCAACTCCCTTTCTGCTGTTTGAGAGATGAAGAAACTGAGGCCTGCGGAGAAGTGACTTGCCCTGGTTTCCATGGCTGAAGCTGTCAGTTCTTTCCACTGCAAAGGGTATGGAATCTGCTGGATGTCAAAACTGCCCAAGCAGAAAACTACTGGCGTACACTGGCTCTGCCGGTGGCAGCTCCTGTCCTGCTGGGAGGATGCAGGCAGGTCTCGGCCTCTGTGCAGGAGGGTGCTTCTCCTCCAGGCTCCCTGCTCCCCTGGGTTCCTCAGACACACGCTGCCTGGCTGTGTCCTGTCGGGGACCCACCCATCTCCAAAGGCCCAGGTGTTTCAGCTGGTGGCTCAGCCCTTTCACCGGCCTCCTCCACCAACTCCACCCTAGGACATTCCTTGTGGAAATGTAAAGTCACACTTTGGGGTTCAAGTCGGGCTCTGTTACTAACTGCCTGAGACCCTGGGCAAGTTTCTTAACCTCTCCAAGCCTTAGGATCTTTATTTATACGATGGAAAACTGAGCACCTACTATGTGCCAGACACCATGCTGAGGGACAGCAGGAAAAAGCCAAACACCCTTGCTCCTTACAGTCCAGTGGAGGCTGACTTGCAACAAGTAAACAAGCAGAAAACATAGCATGCCACAGGGTATAAGTGTTACGGAGTGTAAAGAGAAAAAGGAGACAATAAGGGGTGAGGGTGGGGGAGTTATTTAAATGAAGTGGTCAGGTAAGGCCTCAATGACAAGGTGACATCTGAACAGAGACGAGAAGGAGTGAGGCAGTGAGTCACATGAAGATCCAGAGGGCTGAAGAGGCAGAAGGAACAAGCAGTGCAAAGGCCCTGAGGCTACAGTGTGCTTGGCGCGTGTGAAGGGAAGAGAGCAGTACCTACGTTATGGGCTTGTTTTGAGGATGGAGAGATACTTGTAAAACTCCGCGCAGAGCCTAGAGTATCTCAGAAACCAGGCACAGGCTGGGTGGAGGGGAGATGTGACAGACACCAATCACCGGGACTGAATACAACCAGCGGGGGCAGGAGGGGAGCCCGAGGAAGAAGGGCCAGGGAGACAGATGGACAGATAAACATAAGGAGACTCATGCCCGAAAACCTATATTAAGGATGAAGTGTAGGAGAAGGGAAAATTGAGAACACAGCCAAAGACGCTTGCAGAGTAAGACCTGTGGGGACGTGGTGAGGGACTGAACCTTCTGGGGAAGCGAGATCCCCGTGCCCAGGCAGCGCTGGAGAGGAAGTGGGGCAGCCCTGGGGTGGGAGGCGGAAAAGGAGAAGGTCTGCCAAAAAAGGCATCTCTGAGCTGTCCCTGGGCGCCTGGGACAGCTCCTGGCCTGCATTAGGGCCCAGATCCCAGCAGAGGGACATCCCCTCTTCTCGCTTCTATGGGCTCCCCTAGGACAGAACCTGGCCTTGCCCCACCTCTGGCTTGTGTCCAGAGCCAGCTTCCACCTAGCTTATCCTCTGCTGAGCTGACATATGGGGCCTCTCTAGGCCACTGGGTTGCCCAGAGCTGATGCGTCCCAGCCCCAGAAAGACTTCGGTCAGCCCAGAACCTACTGTTCAAATGGAATTCCTCATCACTGCCCATCTGCAACCCACGCTGTCCTATCTCTGCTTGGGCAAGTCCCCAGGCCAGGAAATTCCCCCTTTCCCTAACTCTGCATGGTTTAGCACTACCCACACTGGAAACTTATTTATTTATGTATTTATTTATAACCTGCCTCCTTCTAAAAATTACTTAAGGGAGCTAAGACATTATCATACGAGGCCCACCCTAGTCAACTTCTGTTTCCTTGCCGAAGCGGCCCTGAATGCCCCACACCCCACACGTAGGGGTGGGATTGATTCCCTCCACTTACCTCCTATTGAACTTTATTTTTTATGATGACTGTGGCAGCTCTCATGCCATTTCTTGTCACTTAATTTCCCTTGACCAGCACCTACTCCACCTGAGCTGGCTCTCTTCAGGAGCAGGGACCACCTCTGACTCATCTTTCGATTTCTAGAACACAGCATGGTGTCTGGCATGTAGTAGCTGCTCAGCAAATGTTTCCTGAATGACAGGAGCAAGGGTGACCTGGTCCTGGTGAGCCTGACATGAGGAGAGATCAGCCCCACTGACAAAGGTGTGCCCAGTAACACCTCCAGGTACTGGGGCCCTGGGACTTTTGCTGCTCTCTGGGGTGGTACAGGCCCCACTTCCTGGTAAGGACCCCCCACCTGGTGATCACCACCCGCTAGCCTGAAGAAAACCACAGCAGGGAGCTGGGCCAGAGGTTGGTTGTACCCAGGGCGCAGGAGTGGCACAAGTGCCCTGTGCCCAGCATTCCAGGCTGATACTGCCCGTGGGTGGAGGTGAAGGGCCCGGGGGTCTCCTGGCTCCCAAGGCCCAGCTGCCTGACTCTGATCCTCACTGTGCTTCCCCCCATGCTCCAAAATAGCCCAGGTTTATTTTATCCCCTCCCCCACTCCACCCCCCACCCCAAATGCTGACAAACAGAAACACCTCATCATCCAGAGACAAGATGTTCAGAGGCAAATGTTGGTCTGTTCAGAACAAGAGAGGAAAACAAAACGCATCTAGGAGGAAACTGGGAGGTTGCCCGAGGGTAGGCTCTGCAGGGAGGCTTGGGCCCCCTCCTGCCCTCAGGAAGGAGGCAGAGGGGCTGCCCTGGGGCAGGCTGGCACTCCCCTGCAGGGCACAGGCCTCCTGGGCTCAGGTTCCTGCTCAACCAGCTCAGAGGGCACCAGGACCAGTGAGTGCCCTTCACCGCAAAGTCTGTCATGATCACTGCCCAGGGCCCCAGGCAGTGCCTGGACCAGAGAAGCCAGGGAAAGTTCAGGAAGGCAGGCAGGAACGAAGCCCTCATCTCTTTCCTAGAAGGCCTTGGTTTCATTCCTCTGCCTGGCTGGGGGAATCCTAGCTTCCACTCCTAACAAAGCCTCCCTTCTTTTTTCCTATGAAAGACCCACAGTGAGAAAAAAGAGAGAGAGAGAGGTTAGACTCCAGCAATTCTGGGGAGTGTGGAGCAGTGACAGAAGGGATGGGAGGAGGGTGGAGGAGGAAGCTTCCAAGTGAAGGGCTGCGCTCTGAGCCCTCCGGAAGCCAGAGGCCCTCTCTGGCCAGCAGCCGAGGGAGGCAGCGGTAGGAGCGCAGCCTGGGACTCATGAGACCCGGGCTTGGCCCCTACTTCTTCCATCAGCTGTGCCACCTTGAGCAAGCCCCACGGGGCCTCGGGGTCCTCATCTGTGAGTCGAGGTTAATGATCCCTGCCTCACCCGGGCCAGACGAGCTAGCAGTATGAAGCACAGGCCAGGCACCAGACACACGGCGGCCGCTTAACAGAGGCGAGGACCCAGTTCTAGCTGCCTTCCTGGAGCAGGGGGTCCTGTGGGTCACTTCCTCTACTCACAAGGGAAACGTCGTGGGAAAATCAACTGATTTAGCCGAAGGACTATAATCCTTAACAAGGCTGATCACTGAACTAAAGCCGGCCTGGCCTCTGAGACCTCTAGAAACGGGGGGTGCGGAGGGAGTGTCCCAGGGCCCCATTCTTCATGCCTCCTGTCCGCTCTCAGAAAAGGAGGAAGGCATGATTCTAAAGCCCCGGGTGCTGCCAAACCTCCACAGCTCCCCCTCAAGCTGTGAAGCCACCCTGGTGAGCACTCGCTATGCCCCAGGCAGCGGGCAGGTAGGGGCAAGATCGGTCTTCCCCTCATGCCTGCCCCCAGCTCAGAAGCACAGCGGCAGCTGCCCCAGGCCGGCCACGGTGAACGGAGCAGGGTGAGCCTCCCCGCCTGGAGTGTGCCTGAGCCAGGCAACGGGCTCTCTCACCAGCTCAGCTCACTTTGTATCGTCACAATGCACTGCTCAGATGACCATGTTGTGTGCCGGAACACAACAGTGCTGCCCCTCCGGCCTCCTTAGCTCACCGCTCCGCAGCAGTCCCCCGGGAGCCAGGGACCAGGCTGGGCAGGAGGGACGGCACAGTCCCAGCACGCCCATCACAGCACTGTGCCCTCAGGCCTGGAGGGATAGCAGGGTAAGTGTCCCTTCTGACGTCCCCATCTGCCCCAGGGTTTTCTGATGCCATCCACAGGGGGTACAGAACCTCTAAACACCTCTCAGGCCAGAGTAGGAAATGAGCCACTTCTTCACCTCGAAAACAGCCTAGTTCAGTGGAAAGAACAAGCTGTAACTGCAGGAGCAAGGGCTTGGGAGGCAGAGACTCTGGCTTTGACTCCAAACCGGCCACTCTGGCTATGAGATCTCAGGCAAGTTGCTTACTCTCTCACAGCCTCAATCTGTTAAGTGAGGATAACAGCCCTGTTTTAAGTTTATTGGGAGGATTAGAGATTAAAGCATATACTGCAAAGTACCTGCATGGGATGCTTAATAAATAGCAGTTACTAATTCATTTTTAAAACTTATGTATTCCCATTTGTATGTCCCAGGAGCAGCTGAAGGCTTGCCTTCACCTGTGTTCCTAAGCAGGCGGCAAGTCCTCTTTGGGTGCGTGTGCCAGCCAGCACCCCATACGGCTATTCCCATCGGTGCTAACAACCAGAAGGCCGGAAACCAGGGGTTGGCTGCAGACTCTGCTATTAGTTAAATGTGTTGACAAATCTTTGTTTCTTCAGTGTTTAAATGAAAGAATTAACCCCGCCCCACCACAAACTTTTAAGACCTACACTGAAATGCCCAGGCTGATGATGATTCCAGATTAAAAGGGCAAAAGATCTTGAGTTGTTGGACGACTCCAAAGGGCAGGCCAGGCTCTGGGCTTACTCAAATAGAGGCCATTCTGCAGTGAGCTGAGGAAATAAACTCACTGATAGTACAGCCCCTTGGAATCCCAGAGGGGAAGAACCTGAGCAATGGCGAAGTCCCCAGAGATCCTAGAATGCTCAGAAATAGGGCCTCCCAACCAACCCATCTCATTCCTCCACCCCTGGCTTGTCCCCTTCCCCGACTCTATCAAGCTAAACCCACCTCCCCCACCCCCCGACGTTGAAGAGTCTGCATTATTTGTGCTTGTCTCCCCCGCTCGTGCAGACAGCCAAGCACTAACACTAGCAGCATCAGAGAACTGCACAAGAAGCCCATGCAACTCATAGCAGACTCAGGCCAGGGGCATTACTGTGCCCTCACCTTCTGAGCTGGTCTCAGGGCTGCAAGGAAAGAAACCAAGGCAGCTGAACTCTAGCTTCTCTCTCAGTCCCAAAAAAGATCCCCGCCTTCTAGTGGCTGCCTGCAGCCCAAGCTTCGTATCCTATGGCCCTGAGACCTCTGCTCCTCCCTTGTCTTCCAGGCAGCGGATGTGTCTGCCCTAGTCTGGCATTTATACCAGCCCGGCTCCTCCCTGAAGCCCTCCTCCTCAAGCCCTTGCCCTCCCCTGGGTAGAGAAATGGAACTTTCGCTTTCATGACTAGAATGAGGCCCAGCACAGGGAGGCTGAGGGGTGGGGTTACTGAGACTCATTAACATAGCAACTTAGGATGCCAGAGGTACAACCAGCTTCCATAGCAAGAAGCAGTCCCCAGACCAACAAATTACATTGCTCTTTCCTGTCTCCCAGACAGACCCCAGTCAGGCTTCAGGCTGCCAGCCTTGAGATCAAACACCAGCCCCTGAGGTTTTCTTTTTATAAAGAATCTAAAGCCATCCTTCAGGGTTTTTTTTTTTTCCAAAGCTGCCCAAGCATAATGGGGCATCCCCCTCACCCCCTTTCACTTAACGGTGTTAAGGGAAACTGGATCTGAGCGATGGACCTACTTACAACTTTGACTCAAACTATACAAAAGTAATTTATGTAACCCAAAACGCTTGTACCCCCATAATGTTCTGAAATTTAAAAAAATAAAACTCATTTT
>RJWJ010021928.1:0-27471 GCA_004363605.1 Indri indri | reverse complement strand
GGTTTGTAAAATGACTTGCCCCCTCTCTGCCTCTGGCCTCGCCATGCCCTCCAGGTGCTAGGAGCTGTTGTAGACACATTGTAAGCACTCAATACATATTTGCTATTATTTAGAAATGCAGGGCCAACTACATAATTTGTGGGACCCAGTGAAAATTAAAATTATGGTCTCTTGTTCAAAAATTATGGAAAAATACTACTGAAGTATTAAATATAAATCTTTTTCTCTCTTCCAAAGATTCTCTCAACTTGTCATAGCGTATTTTGCTATTTAATATTATTATAAGTAAAAAAAAATAAAAGTTAAAATTATAAGCATGAGTTTCACCATTCATCTCTATACTGTGCAATGCCAGTTTTAACTACAAAGACATTTATCTCATATATAGACTCACCAAAATTACACAGTTTATGATCCTTAGTTTGTACTTGCATATATATTTTGTTCTTACAAAAAGAGTGAAAAAGTTGCACAGAACTATCTCAGCTGATTTTATTTCACTTGATACACACACATTAATCAATGCACAAGAAATAACTCCAAAGGCAAGGAACTATGGGTTACCTTATCTTTCCCTTTCTTCCACATCATCATGTTCAACTTACGTGGTTGGCTAATAGAGGGAAATAACACAAGAAAAAGTATATAACAGAGTTTGTTGGTTATTTGGGTTTTTTAGAAGGCCATTGACTTCTTTCTACATTCAAAGGAAGTTCTATTAATAGTTTGAAGAACAGAAAAGATGGTCTCTTGTTAGTGCCCCCAGTGGAAATGTAACATGCCTGTTTTGCACTCTGAATCTTGCTGAATTTTTCACAATTATGGGTGCCCTGAAATTCTGTGCTACAAACATACCTGATGTGCACATCTCTGCTAATCTGCATATTCCTTTGTCCCATTGAATTTCACTTACCAAACACAAGTTCAAAAATTATATCATCAAGAATTTCAAAACAGTAACGACATTAAATCAAGTGCAAGGCCTTTCTGAATGGCAGGCCCTGTCCAACATCACAGATCACAAGCCCATGAAGTCAGCCTTGTTGAAGTATAAGTGGAGAAGCTTTCCTGAGGCTACTGTTAGAACCATGGCAATAAACGTAAAGCTGTTAAGGAAGGGTAGAAATTTTGAATGTAAGTAACCAAGGTCACAGGAAGAATAGGTCAGAAAGGACACTGTAAAATTAACTCAATCAAGAAGTCCCCCAATTCCATCTCCAACCATCATTTTCATTTTGTAAGTAAAATCTCTTCTACTCCTGCACATACATTACTACTCTTTACCAAAAGGTAAGTTTTACTCATTATCTTATGTCTTTTGCCAAATTTGCATAGGTAGGACAAGCGCTACTATCACATTGATACTTAGAATTCTTATACTTACAGAGGTCAATTGATTGGCCAAGTTAATTTAGACTTTTGAATAGACAAAAGACAAAATGTTTGCTTTGCTGAGATCTAGTTCAATGTTCTGTTCACATTAAGTTGCCCATATTGAAACTGTGTACATATTGTGATTACAGACGTTTTCACCTATTTAGAGGCATATTTGTTGCCAAAATGGTGAAAAAATGTAGTAGTGGTCACACTTCCAAACTTCTGGTTCACAGTCTGAGGCGTGAGAGCACAGGAGGATTGGTCTATGTGTTCTTTAAAATAAATAAATAAAACATCTCAATGCTCTTACCTCCTTTATATTAACATCTTATAATGGGAAAATTAAGTGCAGTTACGGTTTTACTAGACTTATCTATTTTTTGAAAGTCCTTTCTGCCTGAGGTTGCATATATTTCTTAGGATAATAAGACCAAAATCTCTGTCAGTCAATTGAAAGAGAAAAAAAATTTGTTCAGCTTATAAAAATAACACAGTATTGAATTTATTTACTATAAGGGAAAAGATAACCTTATAATTCAATGTCATGAAGAAAATTTATTCTAAGAAAACATTTCCAAGAACCTCCCAAAATTTTGAGAAAAGGTAGTATTCTGAAAGTTATGAAGGCCAAAATATGCATTGAAATAAGATTTTTGACATAAATTAAATATTGAAACTGTGAAGTCATTAAAACCTAAATTGTAAAGAATACGATTTTGGGCATATATTCTTTGTATGTGCATGTTGGTTTGTATCATAAAAAGAAAATAATAAATCTAGGTGTAGCTCTGTTCTGCTTCAATGATTCCAGCTACAACTTTACCCCATTTGAAATAAATTGCACCTTAAATTTGAAGGCAATTTTCTGTAGTTTGGTGTGCAGTAAAGATTTCATCTTTGATATTTAGTAAGCCTGAGATCTTCCTAACTTGTGAAGTCTGCATGTCTGCAAACTAGGATGTCTGTGTTTGTGTTTATTACCTTTTTCATGCATGCCTGGAAATAACTAAATTACAGGTATTTTACATGTGTTTTGTGGTACAAGACAGATACAGTCCACTGGTATAATTTATCTTGAAACACCCTGTTTTACAAAATTACAGAAAAGCACTGCAATTTGCTCAATATTTTATTTCTAAGACTATGGTAAAATCTTCAAAGCCTAGAAGATGCCTTCCAGATAAGAACTTAGCCATGCAATAAACAATTTTCATCAAAGCTCTGGGTTTGGAGAAATAGAGTACAATTTTGGATTTAAAATCTTGATAATGTTTCTTACTTATTACCAATTTTGTCTTTTGTATTTTGACCTAATTCAGCCACCAAAGGCATCAACTCTTATATGAGATTAGATACACACACACGTGCACACACACGTGCACACACACACACACACACACACACACACACAGCAGTCCAAATCAGATTATCTACTATCAAGATAATTGTGGAGAACAAAATTGTTCATCTGTGCTGTGCAGCTGCCTTTTGGATTTCATGTTTGATCCGAAGTGACTGCTGAAGTTATAACTATGCAAGTGTTCTCTAATCCATTGGAACTTTTTCATTTTAAAAATCACTTTTTAAAAACTCATTTGATTTCTTCATTCTCCCAGGCAGAATAATAGGTAAGAAGCCACATACTCAATAGAAAACTTGTAAACCTTATGGGACTCAAATAAAATGCAAGATAATTCAACATGGAAAATAATTTCTTGGGACTGGGACTTGGGAGGAAGGGGGGGCAAGGGCATCATACGTAACCTAAACACCTGTACCCCTATAAACAACAAACAATAAAAAAATAAAAATAAAAATAAAAAAAAGAAAATAATTTCTGCTAGTTTACAGTAAATATTTTAAATATTTTGTTCATCTAGCTTGCTTTTAAATGTTCTGTCTTCTTAACATTTAGTTAAGAATCTCTGTATATTATGAAAATATATTTCTGTGTGATTAAATTAAATTGTGAATTTCTGACATAGAATTCGATACTTTGTCAAAGTAGCAGAAACATTACTATTAGTTATAAAGTGTGAATCTTTGAGTTTTGTATTTGTTAGTGTGTTTGAATGTATAAAAATTTATAACCATTTTTTCCTTATGTTAAATCTGCCTACTTAATATTCTGATAATCTATCAGAATGCCTATTATATATTGGTGGGGCTCAAATCCTTAAGAGTAAATTTTGCATCTTAATCCATTATTTCAAATGATTCTTGATGCAAAATGTTTCTGTTACTAAAAGGATTTTTCAATCATTGTTCTTTAGAATAACGACTATTTGAGGGATAGCTTAATCTGTAGATATTTCTAATAGGGCAGTTTGTGGAGGTTTTCTGCTTTACTCTGATATTGTTTTCTCCTACTGAGAAAATACCTTTTACACTTACTCATAAAGTACACTTTTATTAGTAAATAATCCTTGAAAAGTTGATATAGTTTTTGAATCCATAGTTTCTGCCTGGATTGTATATGTGTGTATATGTGTGTGTGTGTATATATATATATTGCATATAACATTTCCTTTATACCATTTATAAAGGAAATCTTAAAATCCATAAGTAATAAAAGGCATGCATTTACATTTTCAGAACATTTAATGTCAATGTTTGTTTCATGAGGATAAAACTTCTGCTTCTCTCTTTGAGCCTTGAGGGATCTCCACCATTCACATCCTATCCTGTGCCTGATCTTAGCACTTGTATTAGCCCACATTGGACCAGGGTGGTTGAGTTCTCAGCTGCCATAAACCCTCTGCATTCCCTCAGTGATCAACATGCTAGCTTTTTACTTGCTTCTCTCTCAAACATCTTTTCTGCCTTTTTGTAAGCAGTTTGTTGCCCTCAACATGGAAAACCAAGTAGCAGTAGTAGTAGTGGTAGTAGTAATATTATTAATATTAATAGCAGTAATATGTTAGCAAAACCATAGGCATTTATTTTTCCAATAAAATTATTATAGTCCATTTAAAAGACCAAAGCTCAAAAGATGCGAATACAATTCAAACTACAGAGGCAGAAGTCTAGATTTGAAGAAAAATACCATTTCAAGACAATCATAAAAATTGTTTTAATTACTGATGTTTATTTTGAGCTTATTGTATATGGTAAACATTGTCCTGAGTATTTTGTATGTATTATCATTTTGAATATTTACAATTCTCTGAACAGAATTATTCCCATTTTTCATGTCATCAAAATAAAATTTATTAAAATTTATACTTTTCAAAGATAACATAGCTAGACAATTTTGGAGCTGGTATTCTAATCCAGTTTTATCTAATTTCAGAAACTATCCATTATTGCAGTAGTATGTGCCAGAAATGTGTTAATATATATGAGGTATGTCTGGAAATTATCCAGCCATGTAATATGAAAAATAGAGACAAATATCAAAGAAAGTACAAGATACAAGAACATAGTGCATAGGACAATGACATCTCAGTCCCCTTCAAAGTTGGCACCTTGGGACCTCACACATTTTTCCCAGCATCTCTTAACCTAACCCATATACATTCAACGTTCTCAGGTGTTCTGCTTATTACAGGCCTTCCAGAATGCCGATCACTTTCAACAGATCTCAGCCGTCTTTGAAGCGTTTGTGCCACACTTTTATTTGTGTTGCACTCATTGCCTCATCCCCGAAAGCCCTCTGAATCATCCAAATAGTTTCTGTGGAAGAATGTTCAAGCTTAATGCAAAATTTGATGCAGATTTATTGCTCTACTCGCTCATTTTAAATGGGACAGCCACTCAGTAGACATGCTCATTCAATGGCGTCTAGCACCCCACTGACTAGTACAGTGAAATCGTTACGGTTCACACATGCACATTCCAGTTCACTCGCCTTGGTTGCGAGGTTACATCTATGTAGCGCAAACTGTTCTCCTTATATTAACAATGGCTCAATACTTTCCAGACTGTGTGTGTGTGTGTGTGTGTGTGTGTGTGTGTGTGTGTGAGAGAGAGAGAGAGAGAGAGAGAGAGAGAGAGAGACAGAGAGAGAGAGAGAGAGAGACAGAGAGAGAGAGAGAGAGAGAGAGAGAGAGAGAGAGAGAGATACATGCAAACACACACACACTCACACACAAATACTACAAAGTAAGTAAGCCTTGGGAAACACTATTTCAGCAACAGATGCATCTACATAAGCTGAAGCATTCCAAAATGACAATATGGGCACAATTTCAATATGGGGAGCAATTTAGTGTGAGAAGAACATTGAACTTGATATCAGGAAAGCAAACATTTTGTCTCATAGTTATTCAAATCACTAAATTAACTTGGCCTCCATGGGTATGAGAATTCTACGTATAAGTGAAATAATAATACTTTTGTCATCTAAAATCAATTTAGGGAAAGACAGGATAATTGGTAAAACTCCTCTTTCTAAATAAAAACACCCATTCTACCAAGTGATCTTTTAAGGACTACATGTAAATATTATAAAAACAGCATGGTTTTTTATTAGGACCAGTCAAATATTATTGCCAGCAAACTATTAAATACAGATTAATCAATAAAAACGTTACATAGAAAAGTTAGAAATCAGAGAATAAAGAAATACATTAAATGATTCCTGTCCTTAAGAATCTGGCAATGTAGATGAAAAACACACAAAAAATTAATAACAAATATTTGATGAATTGATTTGAATATAAGGAATGATATTGGAAGTGGGAAAGAAATCTTTAAGTGTGAGGATGACTATTAAGTCCTCATGGCAATGGTCATGGAGAAGCTGGAGCTATTGAAAAGAATTTAGAAGAGTAAGATGAAATGTAATTATTCTTTCTGATTTTCTGTTGTGGAACCACACTAATCTTCTTGTCTGCTTTCACTTACAGAATTGTAAGCACAGTAGACCAAAGATATGGCCTTGGCCACAGAGTTTGAATACTTTTTTCCCCACTGTTTATTAGGTTCATGACATTGGGCTGCTTATTCAGTCTCTCTAAAACTCATCTTTTAAAAATTATAATATTAGCTAGCTGTGTTGTTGAGAAATTTATGACACATATGGGTAACCTGTATTAGAGGGTTAATAAATGACAATCATTGTATCAAGTATTTTAAATGCAGTATCTCATCTGCCTCTCACAAAAATATATTCAAATATAGTATGTATTATAATCCTTATTTATACATGGCAAACCTGAATTTAAAAGGAGTCAAATGCTGCCCAGTGTCATATAAATCTAGATTTTGATCCCAAGCACTTTGATACCAGTCCACCTATTCAACCATTACACTATCCTCAAATCCTGAGACCCATTTTAAAGAGTGGTAGCATACAGAAAATAACAAGCATTGGCAAAGATAGGAGGAAATTGGAACCCCTCCTATATTTGTCAAAATATAAAATGGTGCAACGTATGTGGAAAACTGTATGGTGGCTTCTCAAAAAATTAAAAATAGAATTACCATGTGATACAGCAATGCTGCGTCAAGGTATATACCCAAAAGAATTGAAAGCAGGGGCTTGAAGAGGTGTTTGTACACCTGTGTTCCTTGAAGCATTATTCACAATAGCAAAAAAAATGGAAGCACCCTGTGTCCATTAATGAATGAATGGATAAATAAAATGTGGTATTTACATACATTGGAATATTATTCAGCCTTAAAAAAGAATATTCTGACACATGCTACAACATGGATGAACTTTGAGGATATTATACTAAGTGAAATAAGCCAGTCACAAAAGGAAAAATACTATATGGTTCCATTTGACATGAGATGCCTAGAATAGTCAGTCATAAAGAAAGTTGGATGGTGGTTGCTAGGGGCTAAAGAAAGAGAGAAGGGGGAGTTATTCTTTAACAGGTACAGAGTTTAAGTTTTATAAGATACAAAGAACATTCTATGGATGGGTGGTAGGGGGATGGCACGACAATGTGAATGTATTTAATGTCACCAAATAGTATACTTAAAAATGGTAAATTTTACAGTGTATATTTTATCACAATATTAAAAAATCACCTCAGCCAAACCTTTTTAAAAAACCAGTATGGGGGGTATGTGTGTGTGTGAGTGCATGGAGGGGAGGCATTGAGGAAGACAGCGGTCAATCATTTGTTAAAATAAAAGGGGAAGGGAAAAGATGGCCACTGGTAATATTAATTAAAATTTGCTAACCGCAACTTTTGAATAACTTGAACTTTTCATTTTTATAATAAATTGGATAAGAAAGAAGCCAAAATTACCCTCGTATGGAAATTTTAGTCATTTTTATGAAAAATGTATTGGGTCAGGGCTCAGTGCTGACATCTTTTAATTAACTAATCATGAATTTGGAACACTAGTCCATGTTGCTTTATAAATCAAACACTGAAGTGAAAGGCAGGTCACAGAAACTCAGTGTAAAGAGTCTATAATATCTACTTTAATTGCTGAGCTATCTTTTTATTTAAAGTTGTAATTCCCCAATTTTGGATATCACAGTAAATTTGACACAAAAGTTAGCACCTTAACATAGTATTACTTAACAAAGATGGCTGTCATTTTTGTCACATAAAAACCCTGTCAGGAGCCACACTTCCACTTTTCTGTTGCCATAGATACCACTTTTCCTCTGTGATCAAAAGTAAAAAATGCAGCTCAGTGTCATGATTCAAATACAGAATTGAAACCACTTCAGAAACGTATACAAAGACTCAGAAGCAAGTCACTTCTCATTGGGATTTTAGTTACACAAGGTGAAATTCTAGAACATCAATAGTGCTTGGGTAGTGGAGATGTCAAAAAATAGAATGCTAATAATGCAAAAGTGAATTGCTCCATAAAACAGCAATATGTGTTTGAATCAATGTATTGCTTCCAGATTTATTTATTTCATCCATTAATAAAAGAAGGTACTCAGAAACTTATATTAAAGTTGTAAAATTTAAGCCTGACAAATTTAATTTCTTAATGTAGTTCAAAAAATGATAACAGAGAAAGTACAAACCTGACATTGAGTGTTGTTGTAGTTGTTTTATCCTGAACTATACTTAATTTCATCCTGAAGAAGGGTAATCAGTGATTATTTGTGAATTTAAGGACCTATTAATAAATGTTTTATATTTGGAGACCTGGGAAGTTTAAAGGGCAAAATTATTCAAATTAAAATTAAAGCCTCGATGGAAATAATTATATGGCTGAAAATAACCTGTACAGCAGTAAACCACATGTTCAGGAAAAGAGTCACCCTCACAGGCTACTCTGCAAGCTAGCCATTGTGGAGTCTTGCCAAGCCTGAGATGGGAAATTGTTTAACTTTCTATGGTCTCTTGAAATGTCTTCTGGGTATGGCAAGTGGCTGGAGATATGAGACCTATGCTCAAATGCCTCTGAAGTTATAGGGACTAAAATCTAGGTTTATTCCCCTTTTCTTCCTACTGGGCCTCATTTGTGAAATCTTACAATAAATTAAAGTTGGAAAGTCCTGATTAAAGTAAAACAGCTAATAAACATAATGAGCCACTATTAATAAAATAATTATTCATTTGATGACATTTTCAGAAAACTGTTCATTTTTTTATATAAAAAGGTAAGTGGGAATATACTGTTAAACTGTTATACTTCCTAATGCAATCAGAATTATTTTGTATTGAATAGCATTTGCAGGATCAAAATTCCTTTGTAAGTGATTACTTACAATCATGAGGAGGCCAGAGGTATAACAGTTGATCCTGTAGGCTTAGTGTTAGAACTGACCCTGCCACTCACTGGCATGGGACGTAGAATAAAGTTAATCTCTTTAAATTCCAACTCTCTCATCCACACAATAGCGATAATAATAATATCTACCTGGTGGGGTTATTAAGAAGTTTTCAAAGATAATATAAATTACTTATCAAGGTGTGAAATACATAGAAAATGATCTTAGAAAATATAAAGAATAAAAGCGATATTAAGGAATATAAAATGGCTATAGAGAGAAATGATACATAATATGCTACTTGAAGTACAGATTTTGTAAGGAAGATTTTCTTTTCCAAATTACATTTTGGTTTTAATACAATTCCAAACAAAACACTAATGGGATTTATTTGGGAATTGACAGAAGTCATTTGAAAGCTATGTGGGATCTAATAGATAAAAATAATTTTAGAAAGAATATTAATAATTCTGTGGTTTTTAAGATTTGCTAACCAAAATCTAAGCAGTATAGTTGTGTTGCAAGAATTCCTAAAAGGCTCAATAGAAGATTGGTAAGTCAGAAATAGATTCCAGCATATCTCACACTTTCCTCTGGTAAAAATATTATATAACAAATTAATTAGTGGAGAAGTAAATGCTTACTCTCTAAATGATATTGAGTGAGCTGCTCAAGAACAAAAAACTGGACTTTATTGCATATATTAGAAATAATGCACAGATGTGTTAAAACATTGGATGTAAAAATTAAAATCACTTAAAAGACATAGAAGAAATAACAAGTGAATATCAATATATTTAGGAATGAGAGATGAATCTCTAATAGGTGCATGGAGCCATTTTAGAATTCCCAGAGGGAGAGGTGTATAGAAGTAAATAAATATTTTAAATGTTATATATCAATAATTTTATAACCAAGTGTATAAGGCAAATGACAAAACAGGATATGATGTTTGCAACAAATACTATTACACAAAGATCACTTTCAAGTCAATAGGTAAGTCTACTACTCTACAATAGAAAAATTAGCTCAAATCATTTAGGCACTTTAGAGATGAAGAAACATATATGGCCACTAAACACATAATGATTTTATTCCACCAATAATTAATGCAAAATTTTAAAAGATAGCATAAAATTGGCAAATATGAAAATATTCTGAATACAAAGATTAGTATGGTGGGAAAGGAATCTTGTAACTTTCTTATAGAAGTATAAATTGGCATGGCCTTTTGTAAAATAGAGCTTCCATTTTTTTTTGTCATCTTTTTCTAGTAATAATTGTTGCTAGCAGTCTATTCTAAGGAGTAGGGAAGCAAAGTGTATGTGAAAAAAATTATTGCAGTGGTTTTATGATGCCAATAGTAATCAATCTATTAATAATGATGGAATAAATATGTAATATATTTAATAATTGAACTGTTATTCATTAAAGTTATTTTAAAGTCCTTTAATGACGTTAAAAATGTTCAAAGTATATAAAATGGGACAAAGGAGCAAAGCAGAATACAAGTTGTCAAACTGCATGATTTGAATTGTGTGTAAACATATATATTCTACATTTTGTGTGTATATTCTAAAAATAAATCTAATTAAAATATCGATAGCAATATATTTGTGGAATGGTGGTTAAAATATGGCTCAACTTTTTCTCTATACATATTTTTGTTTGCCTGATTTCCTAAAATGGATTTTTGAGGCAGTAATATGTGCCAAACACCTTAAGCATTAAACATATTTCAAATAATACAAGCCTCAAGACCTCCCTCATATGGTAAATCTTATTTTTCTCATATTCAGACGGAGAAAGTGAGGTACAGAAAATAGTTTACCTGAGACCATAAAACAAAAATGTAGTAGAATGGCACTCTGAATCCAAGACATGTTGGTTCTGCAGAGCTTGCTCTAATCCGCTAAGTTATAGCAGTCATTGTGCATAGCTTTTATAATGCTAATAAAAATTAATAAATAAATTACTTAGCACATCACACTAATAAATGAATTAACAAATAAAGCAGTTACATGAAAGTTGAATAGGATATTCAGTTTCATCTACTCGAAAACACTGGAATTTGATAATTCAAAACTCATGGACATTTCCCAGTTTTTAATATTTATGTTAGACTACATCCCTAGAGAAAAATAACAAGTTATATTGTTGTTATTATTGATGTTTCTTGAATCACTTGGAGAACAAACAACGAAATAATGAAACCAAGTCTAGTGATTAGCTACTAAAGCACTCCCTCTTTCATTGCCCAGAAATGCTTTTCTGCATCGATAATAACATGTTATGTAAAATAAATTTTGGGCCCCAGCTTACAACTGGCCTGCCTGCAATTAACAGGGGTACTCTGAGGTTTCTTTTATTATTATTGAAGAACTCTAAGTCCTAACCATATTTCAACTGAAGGGAACATATTATAAAGGGAGAGAAATTCCTATTAATTACTTTTAGCATAGCTTTGTTATGCTTTACTTCCACAGCACTCTAGTTAATAGTGTTTTCATATTATAATGCTCTACTTTATAAAATATATGTTTATCAATAGACTGTAGCAGTGTGATTAAATTTTAAGAAATTATTTGACTGTATATGTTATCAGTGTTTTAAAAATATCTGTAAGTAATTATACACATAAGAAGGACAACATCTTTTTTATTCAAAGCTAGTAACTATACTTGGCAACAATATTATGTATATTTCAAAGTAACTAGAAGAGAGGACTTGAAATGATACCAACACATAGAAATGATAAACGCTAAAGGGGATGGATACCTAAAGACCCTGGCTTGATCATTGCACATCCTATGCATGTATCATACACTCACAAGTGCCCCCAAATATGTAAGATATTATGTATCAATAAAAGAGAAAAAGAAACAAATCAAAAATAAAAAAACAATGTTGTCTATGCTAGCTAATGAATTATTATAAAATTGTCAATGATGTCTTTGATATTTCCAAAAATAATCCCCTCTGACTGCAACCAAAATGCCACAATTTGCAAATAATATGGTAGTACAATTATATATATATATATATATACATATATACATATATATAAATTATCTGTAAAACTCTGATTTCATAATTTTTTTAATGGCAAAGTTTTTATCTACTATAAGTATTACAGTTGACTATAGTTCAAGGAGACTTCTATTCGATTGCACACAAGAGTTTAGTAGCCAGGACAGATCCATCAAATTACCCAATTTAATCCCTGCAGGGCTCTTTCAGTAACAAATGCAAAATTTCTTTCTATATTTCATTTCTTCTATTTTATCTTTTCTTTCTAACAATATTTCTCTAGCGTACAGTAATTTTTCACATTATACTGAAAAGAAAACAAAAACACAAACTCTAAAATGAACTTCGATAATGCTTTAGTACAACTAGTTCTGTAACCAGCCTTATGATTCATTTATTATAATTTTGAAGACTTTTGACAGATCTTTATCTGAATATATGTATATGAATATATATCTATAAAATATTTTTAGAAACAATCATAATAACATCAATAATAATACAATTTTTCTTCACTTTTAAGAAGGGAGAGTAAAGTATCAGTTACTCTGAAAAAATAATATACTTTTCCTATGGAGCCCCAAATTAGTGAATTCGATGTCTGAGAATATTTTACATTAGAAATATGTACTATATTATATGTACTATAATTTTAAAACTAAGCACAAAACCTCTACTCATTTTGAGTAGCTTTTAGTTTTGTAATGTGATTAAAGACTTTGCAAGTTCTAATAGCAATAGCTCCGTATTAACAGATTAGTATAATATTAGAATTAATTGCAACTACTCCAAAATTCTGCTGCAAACTAGAAGAATCAAAATGGAATCAAAGTGTATTTCTTTTAAATACAAAATAACATACACACTATAAATATGCTTAAACGTGTGTATATGTTTGTGTATGTGATAGGTATATAATCTAAGGGGTATTTATAAGAACATGATTTTTCAATGATTTTATTTATAACTGTTTTTCTGTTTTATGCAACAGCTGAGACAATAAAATAAATTTTACATTTAATTCTACTGCAAGTTTTAAGATAATTGCATATTAAAAATAGAAAGGAAAATGCTAAGACATTCATGACTTAGTATTGTTCATAACTTTACAATCTAAGGTTAAAAATATTTCAAGTCTAAATTTTGACACTATATGTGCTATAGTAATCAACTAAATCAAAGAAACCATTCTCTGAACGTATCAGGTTTTCTACAAGGTAAAATACTGGTGGTTAATGTGCACCTATGCTAACACATTTGAAAAAAATTAAAACATAACCTATGCAAATAATTGAAAAAGAAGAATAGTTTGTCCCAAAGCAGATATAACAAAAATTTTAAAGGCATAGCAAGTGGAACATAAATATAGATGAATTCTGCAAAAAATCTTATTATCTTTATTGAGAAAGCCATACTAGCATAGAATTTTATGTGATCTTAATATATACCACCATCCCAACTCCTAGAATAATCACAAGATCTCCCTCTTAATATTTGATCTTATTTATGCAGTATAAATCACTATATAATTGGTAGAAATGCTTTAATGAAAAATAACAAAATCTAAGAACTAAAAAATAGCTGGTTATGTGATATGTTATTTAATCTTTTTAAATGAAGCTTCATTTTAAAAATAAATAGACTAAAGACAGAGTAGTTAATTATATGCATTCTCTTGAGTTAGTTCTTTATGATTTGACAACTTGCACGGCAGCTGTGCCTGTAAATATGACAATAAATTTCTAAATCTCCAGAGAACTGGTAAATACAGGCAGATGCACTTAACTGCTGGTGGGCAACAAAAGTCAGACTGCAGGAAACTGTGGCACTAATGTAGCTCTTGATTAATCTCTAATTACAGTTTTGTCATCTTAGCAGGGAGACAAAACTATATCACTTCCTAAATAGGCAAGCAGCATTTTGGCACCTAGCAACCGGCAGTTCGTTCCTATTAGCTGCAGTGGACTCAATGCTGTTACATGGGAGGTGGTTATGGATCACTGCTCTATTATTCATGGAGCAGCATTTCCAGAGGCCTTCACAACAGTAGATAAATTAGCAGCTTAATAGGCCAGCACTAACTAAAAACATAGCACAAGCTGAAGCATCAAGTATGAAATCAAAATGTGACTTGCCCATAATGTTTGCATCATACATAAAAAGAAACACTCATTTATTTTTATTAATTAACAAACACAGCATTAATGTGAACATATTATTGAAAACCCTGTAAACATTTTTCAATCATTTTATATTATTTCATAAAGTATCTACATTAAATCTTTCAGAAAGACTTTTTTTTTTAATTCATTTTTCTCCCCTGAGGAGATTCTCTTGGTTTCATTCTTAAGCCCAGGTTGTTAGGTGGCAAGTATTAATTAGGACTAGTGCAGCTACAAGAGAACCCTAAGTACCTGTGTAAAAGTGCCTTATTAAGCTCAAAATGGGCAAATGAGGCTGATTCTCATCATCCTTCCATTTCCCTTTCACTTTGAGTGTGATGATAAAGTCTAAGGAATGACCTCACACCTCTGTCTTGTGTCAGTAATTTGAAGGGGGATATAAAATTCTTAAGCCCCTTTTTTTTTTTCAAAAGACAATCCACAGGCAGGTTTACTTAATTAAAATTAATGGAACATCTTCCTTAATTTTAACACTAGAGATCATATTATTAATATGATCCTGCTCAGGAGATCTGTAATTAGCTATTGAAAATGATAGCAACTTTTCATTTTGTTTAATTTTGCTAAAAGTTATTTTTAAACAAATTGACATGATACAACATGATAATACATGTTTTTAAAACACTACCTGGTATTATTCAATTATAACAATTCCTTCTATAAGAATTTGATCCAAAAGGAAAAGAATAGAATTTTTGTCTTGATTAGAGGACATTTGAGTTTGGCAATCACAAATTAATAATGGTACCAATCTATACAAATGCTTAATTTTCTTGAGCAATAATAAACTACAGGATAATAGACAGAGTAAGTGAATTTTGGTTCATCAAGGGTCGGGGGTTTGTCAGATTTGATAATATCAGATAAAGAAGCAAGATTTTCAATAGACATGATAGGTCATGAAGTCTAAGCTGGTTATTAATAAAAAGTAGAAGAGGAGGGGCCTAGATTTACATAAAGAAGAAAGTCCTGAAGAAGCGATCAAGAAAAAGTCCTAGTAGAAATAATAAAATTATTGAGCAGGAACAATAGGAAAATTTTGTCAGAGAATCTCATGCTTTTTTCAATAATTTGGAGTGATAGAGTAGTTCCTGGTGGTAATAATGTTCAACATGTAACTTTAGTAGCACAGATAAAATAGAGATAAAAAAATCAAGAAAGAGAAATCAGGGAATCAAATTATTTAGCCATGTGGATATTGACACATCCATGGCTGATAGAGAAAGCCATGAGTTATTTGTCAAAGTTTACACTTTATAAAGAGGGAGAAAATGACCTGACTAAAGAGCATTACATCTGCTGAATACATATTTTATTTTATTTTGAATAATTGAGCTGGGGAATAATTTTCTGAAGAAGCAATCAGGAACAAGGAGGACACAAACCCTAACTCTAAGCATTAGTCAAATAGAAGAATGAATACAAGGTAGCTAAGAAAAATTAATAGCATTAAAAAGAAAATTCCAAAATGTTCCATAGACAATATTATAAATAAAATGATAGTTTTTCTTTCTCAAAAATCATATTCCTAATAGTTTAGATAATTTTAATTTTTAAATAGATAATATATATTAAAATGAAGCATAATTTTAAAAGTCATGGTTGTTATTAGCATTTCTAGATGATTTTCCTTTTATCCAAAGATGGGGAAAATCTTCATGAAGCCTTGAGTAAGAGACGTCATCCTGAGATACTGTATGAAGAAATGCCAGATAAAACCTTCCTTAGCAAGTACATGAAATGCACAGCTACCCTCCTTAAAGAAAAGACATGGTCAATTAGTTTTAACAGCATGGGTATTCGGGAAGATTTGTTTAATGATGACACCCTCATTTTGCTGAATCAATACCAGGGAGTGTTTTACAATGAAATGTCTCTCTCTAGTGAGTAATTTACAATAAATAAATCCATAAATCTATCAAGCCCCTTTACTAGTCAGGGAATCTATCAGATATGCATGGTTAAAGATCAGCAAGAACTTTTGACACCAAACTTCCAGGTCAGCAAATAGGTCACTGGAGTTCTAGCAGTAAATTTGTGAAAGGATGTTCGAAATGATTTGCTCATTATGGATTTGTTTACCGATCATGAAAAACTCATGAATAAACAACTAAGGTATAAACATCAAAAAATGGATTACATTTTTTGGAGGAATAATCTGTTTGCTTGACCTACTATCAGGTTTTGTCCTCCTTGCTAGATATTGGTTAAGTGCCTGTTTTCTGGGATCCAGCTAACTATGTCACACTCTAGCCATTTACTAGTAATGTAACATTTAACAATTTTGCTACTCTTTCTATACGTTGGCTTTCTCATTTATAAAATGAGGTAATGCTAACATTTGTTCCTATGGTAGTTTTCAGAATTAAATGCATTAGTCTGTGCAAAGTACTTACAACTGAAAACAATGTCAAGCACAGAGTAGGCACTCAATAGCCATCTACGATTTTATCATTACTTTATTGTCATCACTATTAATAGTAAGATGGCCAGAGTAGTAACATTATATGAAATATTTCACACAATAAGAAGGAAATGAATGTTCACATTTTTTTTTCAGACTATAACTGCTTTTTCCTTTACTGAAATTTCTACAAGTCAATATATCAATTTTTAAATCAGAGTTATTGATCTTTGAGCAATAATCAGAAATACAACATAAAAGAAAATGCTCAATTTTATAAACTTAAAAAAAGTGAATTAGCTTCATGTATAAGAAATTGGATGGACATAGGCATTGATTCTTTACTGAAAGATGCAAGCTTGTTGAAATTACAAATGAAATGATCCGCCTGCCTGTACTCTTTGGGCTTTGAGTCCACTTGGGGACACTTGTCATTTTCCTCTGTTTTATTCAACGTTAAGTCTTTGATTTCTGCTGTTTAAAATATCTCTTTATGCACACTTTAGTGTGCCTCTAAGAAAATCACAATAGTCATTTTAAAATTTTAAACATGCTCATTCTTTTTTCCAGCAACCTGAAATATCACCACACCGGATGACAGCAAAAGTGAACATTTAAGCAATCCCATGAGCAAGAAACCAATAAAATCTCACATTCCAAATGGGGAAATAGAGAGGTGGAATGAGTTGTCCAACTCCATAAAGCCAGTGAATGGTATAGGTAAATGGCAGACTTCCTTGAATCCAAGAAGTCCTACTGTAATCAAACTGTTTAGGAGACACAAACTACCATTGGTTCCAAGTCTCTCAGTACATCTTTGTTGAGTATGCCATATTGCAAGTCTCACTCCCTTCTGACCCTGAGCCATTTCTATAGTTAGTCACACAAGCAATTATGTAGGCCAAGGCAACCACAGTGTGACTACCACTGAAAACTTGTTTCCCAAGGGAAACGGATTGGCTTATGTACTGCCTGCTGCAATTAGTGTTGAGCCATTCCCTTTGGGTTCCTCAATTGTAATGGTCTCTTACTGAACATGAGGCCACTGTAAGATTTCTCCATGCAAAGCTGTCTATACTTTATCTTTTCAATTCCAGCACCTAGAACAGTTCATGGCACATAGAAGACACTCAGTACATGTAGATTGAACAAATTAGTACATTAAAAAATGAACTAATAAGAATTGAAACATAAATGTACAGTAAATGATGTGTCCTACTTGGGTAATCATTCTATTATCACTTTTTATATCTAGCTATCTATTAATACTTAGAGTAGATAACATTTCTCCTTTGAATGTCTTCCTGCAGGATACTATATATAGTAAAAGTGTGATCATTAGCATTCTATGATTCTTCATGTGTTCTTTTTGAAAGGAAATGTGACATTATATAATAATATCCCTTAACCTCCGGGATTATCAGCAGAATTTCTAACATAACTTGCTACTAACCAGGGATTACTATTTATTAAGCAGTTCGTTTAATTTTTATGAACTGCAGAATATTCATCTTTGTAATGGAGCTATTAATACTTGCTTTGCTTATATCAAGATTTCTTCAGAAGAACAAATGTATTAATCCATGCAAATCAGTTACAAGGCATTTGGCAGCAAGTAACAGAAGAGCCAATTTAAAATAGTTTAAACAATAAAACTTATCTCAAATAGTTAGGAGGAAGTGTGGCTGTAGGTTTCACTAATTCACTGACTTGACAATATCATTGAGTCATTAGACGTGATCCTTTCCTTTTCCTCTCTGCTATCCTGAGCATGGCTTTTTAATTTAATTCTCTTCATGATACCACAGTGGTTGCTGCAATTCCATGTCTAACATGCAGATATGACACCATCTGGAAGCAAGAAAAAGAGGCTGTTTATTTTTATTGTCTCTTTTTAAGATAGAAGAAAATAAATCCCTCAGTTGATTTCTCCTAATGTTTTATTGACAAAGAAATAGAACCATCATGATTTTCCTTATAGCAGTGGTTCTCAAGATTTATGCGTAATGATTCAGACCTTTCCATCTTTGCTTCCTCTAAGTTCAGCTTTTCTATTACATTGTACACTGTACACAGATGAGCAAAAGTAGTAAATGAATGTCCGTGAATTTATTTTCAGAGATCCAATCTTAGTTGAGTAGGAAAAAGAAGGAGTAGTACAGGCACCCTAATATTGTTGAACAATTACCCCATCGTTAAGTTTATCTTCTTATGCCAAGATCTAAAGCTCCTAACCAAGATCAAATTCTACCAAGCTGAGAACAATGAACTCTATGCTGACACTAACTTCTGATTTACACCAGTGGACTCCATTCAACTCTCCTTTTGAATAATGTTTTTTTCTTTTTACTTGCAGCTAGTCTTACTACTCTAAAAATTGAAAACGCATTCATCAGATCTATCACTTATATCTTTGGGATCTCAATGGCCAAGCTCAATTTCTATTTCCTATCTGATAAAAACATATTTTTTTTACTTGCAGATATATATTATAGGAAAATAAAGCTCCTACATAAAATGAAGTAATAGGAAATGAATTAACAAAAGCAGACTGAGCTCTTTGGCCAGGAACCCCCCAAAAGCATTAGCATCAACACTTTTGGCACCAAAACTATAAAGGCAGCTGGGTGATCACAGAGACACACTATGGAAATTCTACACAAACAGGCACATCACCATTACTCATAGCAAGAAGCCCTGCAACAGGAAAGCAGGCTATGTCATGCATCTGATAAATCAGATTCGGAGAGGCTCCATGAGAGGTATCTCCATAATGCTGAAAAAAGAAGAGAGAGAAAGGGAGATAATTATGTTTCTGAGGTCTCAAACCTGGATCAGAAGATCATTGAAATAGACGCTGACATTAAGGAGTTGCTGATGTTAAGGAGATGCTGAAGCTTTTGAACTTTGGCCCTCTGTCCAGCCTGCAGTTTATTCAGCCCATAGCAGAACAGAATGAATTTGTAAATGCAATGTGGAGCTGTATAAATCTTTCTGCTATACTGTAAGATTTTCTATTAACCAGGAACCAAAAAAAAAGTAAACCAAGCAGGAAATGTAGCTCTTTCCAAGATATTTATCCAGCATAACCCTTCCTTTGGCAAAGAGCAAAAGAGAACCTTTGTGTTTAATGAATCACAAATGTTGATTGGGACATACGGGTTCAAAAATGACAGAAAAAGTTCAGAAACACTGAAAAAGGAAGATCAAAACCTATGCCCAAAGGAGAAATTGGAAAAAAATATATTTTCTCATGTACAATTGCATGTGTGTGGGTGTAGAGATGAAATTGTATATGAACATATACATATATATGTACATATACAAATGCACATATGTACATATACACATACACACATAAATATAAATTTATGTATGACTACTTATTGATTAAGGTGTGTGTTTGATAGAGGTGATCTGATCCTCCCTTGAGAGACTAAATGAGAGACATATAGAAGATAAAACCATTTGGTAGTTAGTGGCAGAAACAAAGAGCAGCTAAATCAGCAAACTCATGATTGATCACTAGAAAAGAGCAGTTCTTGCCAAGGCTGGGCCATGGCCAGTGCCCATTTGGCTGCAAAAAAGGAACAAGGGGCAGTTTTGAATACTAATTCTTGGGCTTCACTCATGAAGAATCTGATTCAGGGGAGAGACCAAGGGAATATGTATATGCAACCAATCCTGATGGCCATGCCAAATATGAAACAAATTACAAAGAAGGGCTATGCAATCCATATTATCTCCATTTTCACTGTTCGTAAAAGGACCTTTCATTTCTCTCATTCTGTTAAGACTGACAGTGTGGTTTTTCTTCTTTCCCTTAATTCTCCATGCATCCTTAACATACTTTGTTTCATTTGAGGAAAGAGAAATCTGTTTCTCACAAGAGAATAAAGTCCAAATAACTATAAGACATCACAACTTTTCATTTGCTTCACAATTTTGAAAATAATTTCTTCTAATACTATTTATATTGAAGATGAGAATTGAGTATAGAATCACAAAAGTAGACTTTGAATTGTAAATTTATATAATCTAGCTCCATTTTTAAGAAAGAAATTGCCCATTTGCCAGGTGTGATAGTTTCTATACTTTAAGATCAGACACATTCCAATGGTCTATGTTATTGATTTGTAACTAATATTTAAGAAGTTCTAATGTATGCCATATTGAAAATAAGTCCCAAAATTGTCTTTCTTCATTATCTTCCATTTAATTAGCATTAAACTATACAAAAAATTCTGTATAACTTAAAGAATTAAATAACACTGAACTCCACATTGTATAATACTACAAGGAAATATATGAATGCAAGAATTCAATCAATGCATGCAAATAAAATACAAAAAACTTTAAAAACATAAACAAAGGTAAATGTCCATGGCAAAGGGTACACAGTTTCAGATAGACAGCAGGGATTAGTTTTGAGATCTATTGCACAGCAGAATGACAACAGTCAATAATAACATATTGCATATTTCAAAATAACTAAGAGAGTAAATTTCAAATGTGTCATAATAAATATGATAGGTAAAAGTGATAAAAATGTTAATTAGTTTGATTTCATCATTTGACATTATATATATTTACCAAAACATCATATTGTATATCATAAATTATTTGTCAATTAAAAGTAATAATAATAAAAAATATCCACAGCAAATGTAGACTAAACATTAAAACTGAAATATAAAATTATTACTATGTTTATTTTATAAATTATAGACTTCCTTAAAAATTGGAAAAAGAACAGTAGCATCCAGTTTATGAAAGAAAAAATAGAAACATTACACATAGAATAATATTAAACTGCATTAGTAATGACAGAAATTCAAATTACAATTTCTGTTATGTATTTACTTGTATACTAAGACACCAATTTGGCTCTGAGTTTAGTTATAATTTAAAGAAAAAATTGCCAAGTATTGATAAAGAATCATGGAAAATAATTTTTATTGATTTCTATGAGGAATGCAATATGTCACAAAACTTTCCAAAATAATTTTGTAATATGCATTTGCACTATAAATCAACGTGAAACAAAGACACATGCAAACCATAGGAAAATATTAAGCTAAATAAGTTTATTCTTAAAACGTGTACAACTGGTTTTACAAAAATTGCTCCATAAAAATTTGAAAGATAATCAGAAGCCACACCATGCATTTGAAAGAATGAGGATGTACCTTCACAATAAAAATAAAACAAGAAGTGTCAAAGTGAGATGTCAGAGATACCAACTGTCAAACTTAGTACTTAAGGAAATCAGACATTTCATATTTAATAATCTAAAATAATTAACAGTAAAACAGCAAACTATTGATACACACAACAACATAGAAAAACTGCAAATGCATTTTGTTAAGTGAAGGAAGCCAGATCCAAAAGGCTATACATTGTATGATTTCATTTATATGACATTCTGGAAAAGGCAATAATACTATAGGGATAGAAAACACATCAGTGGTTGCTGGTAGCCAGAGAACAGGATTGGCAGGAGGAGCTGACTGCAAAAGGACAGAGGGGGAGTTTGAAGGGACGATGAATCTTTCTAAATCTTGCCTATGGTGGTGGTCACAAAACTGTGTGTGTTTTCCAAAACTGACAGAACTGTACACTTTTCAAAAATCAGAGATTATATTGTTCCTTTTAAACAAGGACTTGTAAAATTTCCAGGTTAAAATACATGGTCTCACCCTGTTTCTTCTAAATTAGTTTTTATTTAATCAGTGGATATTATTTAACATTACTTTCTCCTCTTTAAATTAAAGTCAGGAAGTTTGATATATAAACGTTTGAGCCTGAATAAAAAACGAGAGCTCTAAAAACCAGTATTAATTTGTCATGAAGAGTTTTTAACAGTATAATTTGTTCACCGTAAAAATTCAAAGTTAAACTCATCATGGGCTTATTGTGTTCTAAGTAAAATTAATAAAAAAAAAACTTAATTAATTGCAAAGACAAAGAAAAGCAATTTTAATGATCACTAGGAAATGGGAAATAAAAGTAGAGCTGCTTCGTAATAGTAAAAGATAAAAAAGACAAAGGAAAACTATCTATAAAGTGTAAATGAAAATAAAGGTTTTACTTCAAGAATTTTACGTAAAACAGGATCGGTAGGGGCACATTATTTTTGAAAATTTTGAAAAAAAGCAAATTAAAAAGTAAGAAAACATAGATTTGGAGCATTTTCCATGTAAAAGGTAGAGATTTGGGGCTCATTTGCACATTTGCACACTAGTAAAAGGCATGAGAGTTGATTACATCTCAGAATAGGATAATGCATAAAGATGAAAAAAAGAGTACAGGGAAAAGGTCTTGGGAAGAAATATAGGTATATAGACACAGGTAAAAGAAAAGGGAAAAAATGTAGCCAGAAAAGGAAAATGACAGTGGCTGTAATTAAAATATAATATATTCAACTAGATATTAAAAACAATCTGCTTATATGCCTTTTCCCATTTAATCCTTTTAAACACATTCAGGAAAATCAAGCGGCAGTGTCAATGACCAGTAAATTGTAGAGGTAGGAATGGAAGTTCATTCTGTGTTACCCCAAATTTTATCTGCTCTTGTTACCATCTGTTTTCTCAGCTCATTGCTGCATGGTTGGTGATTTGTCATATTTGTTTGTAAGCTGATTCTCATGAATAGTAGGAAAAAACAGTCCACATGCCATAATCTAAATAGGGGAGATTTTACTTTTTATTAACAGTCAAAAATTAAATACATTTAATATTTTCAGTTCTTAACAACAATTACTTCTTTTCTTCTCAAATACTCAAATATTTGCCTTCCTCTTACTTCAATTTGCTCAAAGGAAAAAAGTAACCCTCTCATCTTGTGTCATATGATTAATTAGAGAAATACAGATGCTTCTTAAATACCTGTTCTTGTGGGGAGGGAAGGGCACATCTCAAATCATGGTTGGGATGTGGCAAAGTCATAACGTGTAACTAAAATGTTTGTACCTCCATAATTTCCTGAAATAAAAAAAAAAGACCAAACAAAACAAAACAAAACAAAACGCACAAAAAAAACAACAAAAAAATGTCCTCTCCTAAACCTTTCACCTCTCTCTCCCATAAGCTTTCAGATTAAGAGGAACGTTTTTTGAACAGCGTAAAACAACTTTTCAAGGATACAGATTCATGAATCATTTATGTGTTCTCAACACTTTAAACATATAAAAGAATGAGTAAGGAATACAAATGACAGCTTGATGAGCTTGACTCCCCTACTCTAGGTACAGAGCAAGGGAGAAGGTATTTGTTTTAGGTAAACGAAGTTGTGAAATAGCATGTCAACTCTGTGAGGCACTGAAATAAAAGAAACCCCAGACTACTAATCCCACTGCCCACCCCCTACGTTTAGGGAAATTGAATAGAAAGAAAGATGTTTTCTTTTAATGATCTTTCACTTTAACAAATACTTATTCAATCTTTGAATACGGAAGGTATGCACATTTTGTAGTCTTTGATCCCCTCTTTGTTATTATTAATTTCCATGAGAAAATCATCTCAGCTTTCACCAAATTTAAAGCTAAAATAACTAATTTGCCAGTGAAGGGGAAAAAAAAAGTTTAGAAAATAATTTCATACATTTTGCCATTGGCATGCAACACATAAAACACATGTTTATAAAGAAATGTGAACATAAAATCCAGTAAGCAGGAATGCATGCAAGCAACAGTTTCAAAACTGAAATATATAAGATGATTTTTCTAAAATTGTTTTACTCCTTTAAAATTACAGAAGCAAATACATAACAATCGTAAGTATAGAATCAGGTGATTGTTTTTAAGGAAATCAAGATGCCCTTAAAAATAAAATTCTGCCCAATTATTGGAAACCAATAAACTTAGTGAAAACAGGAATGAGAATGTAACCTAGAATGTTGGGAAATCAAAGCACTTTGTTGGGATTTCTTTACAACAACTCATTATGAATTGATTGCAAGAATAAGAACGTTGTAAAACTACTGTTGATAAAAAGCAGATAAGTAAACTCTGGGAAAATATAACATGGGTTTTAGGATTATGCCTTTTCAGAGGGTCCTGGAGACATATATTTAACCATGCAATTAACTGTCTATGGTTTAATTCCCTAAGTACAATTTTTGATAATTCACAAACATCCATGGAAGTAATTTAGTACTAATAAGAAAGAAACATAAAATACTTGGACGATTTTTTAAACAGAGAGGATATTTTGTAATAATCTTGCACTTTGATAACCATTATTGAATGTTTAAATATGGAAAATATCCTTGCTTCCTCTCCTATTTATTAGGATTCTCTTTTTATTAAGTAATTCATTCTGCCTGAATCAAAGTTAAAATAACTACAAACTATAAAATAACTATTTTAGCAGAGTGTAACAAATAACTTCATATTTTAAAATTAATTAAATTATATTATTTATAATATATAAACATATGTATAAAAGAAGAAATATTAACACAAAAATGAATTAGCAGGTTTTGCATCTATATTTACACTGGAATACAGTGGAATACAGCTGGAATACAACTGGAATGCTTTCTCTAAAATTCAGATATTAATAGTTGGCAATAATGTCCTGGACAAATGCATATCCTTGACAATGAGCAGCATTTGATAGGTGGTCCCCGGAAAGCAGATTCGCAATAATTCAAACTATCTAGAAACATATTAAAGGTATAGAAGATACAATAAGGAAATTTTCTACATTACAAATATTTTCTATTTAATAGTATAGAGGAAATACTTCTGCTACAATAGCACCTAGAATTTCAAAAGCCTAGGTCAAGAAAGATTGTTGGAGGCAGACAGTGTGATCACGAACTGGAAATGCAGTTAGATCCTTCTCAGAGATGGAAGCAAGGCAGACCTTCCAGCCAGAAGCTGCTTGAGGAGTGGTGTAGAAGTGATAAGGTGGACTGTGGTAGCCTTGCATCTCTCTCTCTAATAAAGCAACTGTGTTTGGTTCTAAGAACGTTTCAATAGCTGAACTCCTTTACATACCATCCACGCCGGTCCTCACATCTGTACTGTCAATGGGGAAGGTTGATGGACATGGGAAAGTTTAGCATTCAGTTGGTCCTTCTTTCCCTTCCTGTGTATTATCATCAGCACACATATACCTGGTTTTGTTTTATCTTTGTCTAAAATGTCTCACAAGCTACCTGCTTTTGTGCTTAGTTTCGCCTATCCTTCCACGTGAGCACTGAATAACACAGAATTTGCACATATGGTCATTCCAGCCTACTACACCCTCTTCTAAGAGTGGAGACTTACTCTATCTCTTCCTCCCTGCTTCTCTTTATGTTTCAAACCGATTCAATTAAGGCAATTGGAGTAGCTTAATTTGGTGCTCAATTTGGTGCTGTAAGGTAGCGTGATTGAAAGCAACCACAGAATCATAACAATTTGAGGAAACAGAGTGGGGCAGTTCATTTTGTTTTGACTTGGATTTTGGAAGTTTGTAGTAAGGAGATTGTATTTAGTATGCTAAAAAACTATCCGAGGGAGGTAGGGAGAACCTGAGGATACCCGAGTAGGAAGGGATAACTGATAAAAGATGGTTCTGTGTAAGGGGTTTGAGAAAATGGTGACCAGAGTGCCTGTGGAGCCATCAGCTTGGGGCAGCAAGAAGGACATCTCTTCTTCTGGTTTAGGAGAAAAAAGATCCAGATAAAGTCATAGCATAAATTAATTCGAAAAGAAGGATGGGAAATCAAGGGGTATTCTTCATGTTAAATTTAATAGCTAATATTTATTAAACATATACTATGCGTAAGACATGGTGATAAGTGTTAGGTCTTTCATAAGGAATAGTCTGTATGCTCACAGAGAAGATAGGCATTGAGTGTGTAATTCAAAATAAAATAATTGAGATCTGTAGAATCAATAGAAATTGGCCACCTCTGGAAGAGCAGAGGGGATGAAAGCATTTCAGGCAGAAGGAAAATTGGTATCAAATCATAAAGTTTAAAGATTATGTGACACATTCAAAATACAAAAGAATTTGGCTAAAGTGGAGCACATTTGTGTGTGTGTGTGTGTGTGTGTGTGTGTGTGTTTGTGTGGTGAAGTGGAGAGCTGGGGACCTTAGATCTGGGACAGGGTCCTAATGACCTACTGCTGGAGGTTTAACCACTTAATTGATAGATTTGTTGACACTACCGGGAATTCCATAGAAGGGACTAGAACAGCACAATCATTTGGAAGGTCTGGGACATTCACTGTCTACCCTTTACATAGTGGTACCCCAGCATTTTATCAGTCACAATGCACATTCCATTGTGCATCATTTGAACATTGGCCCTACTGTAATGTTTAATTCATTAACGGCTTCATCAGTTTCCATCTCCTGTGAAGTTTGAGATATTCTTTCCACCTCTTCTTTCCAAATCTTACAAAAAACTTTCTCCTTTTTCCTGTTTATTAAGGTTCTGCCTGCTTCTTTACCTGAAATTAATTGTGCTGTTACTGAGACAATGACGGCAACTGTGCTATGCCTTCAGACCTAAACAGCTATATTTCCCATAAGCCTCCTTAATTGAAAATGCATTTTTAATGTTTTTCTACTCAAGCTTTTCCTCTTCTTTGCAGCTGGTTTGTAATAAGTGCATTTATTTGTTACAGTTTGTAGAGAGCCACAGATCTGTAGTATGGCTTATGCAGATGATGCTGTCTTAAAGCACCACATCTATTTTTCAAGGCAGTATCTTTAACAGGATCCAATATTAAAAAGAAACAAAGAAGAAAACAAAGAAAGATATGGTGATGAATTTCCCCACTGCCTCCACTGTTTCTTAAAATTTAATTCAACTTCTGCATGTCTGTGATT